>OVAU01002487.1:1389-12462 GCA_900406315.1 Biscutella laevigata subsp. laevigata
TATAAAACCCATTAAGATACTCCATTGGAAGTGCCCTTAGTATAAATTTTGTATGAGAAAATTATATTTGAAAAATATCTATAAAATCCATAAATATTGATTTATCGTTAAATTATTAAATATTAATTTATAGATTAATTAATATTTTACTAAATATTTTTCAAGGTCATAGAGGTTACTTGATTAATTGTTTCCTCATTTGTCATTATTTCTTAGCCGAAAAAGAGAACAAAAGATAAATATGATCCTCGTTCGTCTAAGCATCCAAAGGAGAAAGACCAAAATTGCAATTTCAAAGTTTACACGAATACGAGAACTTTGAAATCAGAAAACAAAAAGAAATCGAAGTCATATCAAATACTATCATATGCGTTCTGCTTCCAGAGTCTGACTATATTTTTTTGAGATCAAGCCTCTGTGAGTTTCAGACGAGGAACGACATTCATCGACATGAGTTCCTGTAACCATCAGAAAGGAGTCAAAGAAATAACCCAAGAGGGAAACTATAAGAGAGTATCAAATTAGACCCATCCACTACAAATCCCATTAACAATAAAAAAATACCGCACAAAACACTAGAGATTCTTACTTTTCAGGAACAAATTTGTATTCAATGTTCAAAATTGTTTTATCATTGAGCAGTGGTTCAATGGTTTTACCTGGAAGAGGAGCTTGCATGCATATGGTAGTTTCATAGTACAAATATTATCGCCGTTTTTACACGTTGAACAAAATGCTTTCTTCAGTTTGTAATTGTAATATCCCAACAATCCACAAGCTCTGCAAACCTGGATTCAAACATTTAACAGTGATATCACAGAATAGTTAGGGGTTTTCTAATCGTTTACAACGTTATAACCAAATCTGTTAGATGTTATCTTCCATACAATCTCTGAATTTACCTGAATTTCAAAAGGATCACTAGAAAGCATTAGCCGCTCATAGATCAACATGCTGGCCCCATAAGCAATTAGACAATCTCGTTCCATTTCTCCCACTCGTAAACCTGTAACAGCATTCCGAGACTCAATTGAGAAGAGACCAATAGCTAAAAAAAACAGAGCGACGATACATAATTTTACGAGGCACATACCTCCATTTTTAGATTTCCCTTCAGTAGGTTGCCTTGTCATCATGACTCGTGGTCCACTTCCTCGGGCATGCATTTTGTCCAGAACCTATTCAACATAAGTCATAATACTTATACTTCAATGTACACACTGATATATAGAAAAATATAGAAAAATGGTTCTAGTAGGTTAGTGGAACCTCACCATGTGTTTCAATTTCTGGTAATATATTGGCCCCATAAAGATGTATGCTTGTAGTGGCTCGCCACTGAGACCTGCGAGACTCAAAGGTTGTCAGGTTGATGTACAAAGAAGGAATCACGAATCCTAGATAGCTATGGAACAAGAATTGATTATGGCCAAGTCTTATAAATTCAAACAAAAGTGTTTTAGTCCATTTTTGTGACCTAAAGGACACTTTGTATTCGAAAAATTTAACAACCGATAATAGAATGAATTGTTAAAATTTAGTTGCACATTCTAAAAGGTGTTAAGAGTCAAGAGCGCAGTACCAGAATATAAGAAGTCCTTTCCGCTGTAGGAAAAACCATGTGAAACAAGGGTCGAGCTGAAATGATAGTAGATATGGCAAAACATTAATTCCAAAACAAAACGTAAAATATGGAAGAAAAACCTTCATATTCAAGAAAGACAAAAAGGTACCTTATAGTCTCAACCTTGTCAGCATGACCACCTCTTTCTCCAAACGCACTACCATAATGAAATCTACCACAAGAAACCCCAGCCTTACTTCCAAGGAGTTCTATCATCTTACCTACTGTCATACGACTGCCACAAGAAAAATGTTCATATATCTTCAGTTGCACTATAAAAGCTCAAGTAATCACGAACTTCAAATGAAACTTAAAAGTTTTGAACCATACTGTTACTTCAAGTTTGGTACCAAAATAGAATCTACATACACATATATATATAGAGAGAAACTTATATAGAATGATAAATAACCTTGGAAACCCATGAGGATTCATGATCAGATCAGGGCAAATTCCACGCTCAGAAAATGGAAAGTCTTCCTGCTGAACAATTGTACCGCATACACCTTTCTGCCCATGTCTACTGCTAAACTTGTCGCCAAGCTAAGAAAAAACCCAGACGAAAACACGATTAACACTGTAGAGCATGAAGCTTAGGGTTAGAAACATAATAGCATTGACGAAAAAGTTTTTCACCTCTGGTCGACGAGTGTGTCGGATAATATATTTGATGCACAAGTGGCTGTTCTTGTCAGAACAGAGAGCAACTCTATCGACAACTTGCGTCTCCCCTTCAGGACCTTTGAAATACTCTCTTGCCGGACGGTATTGACTGAAAATTGCACAACGGTTTTACATTTTTTCTAGAAGTTTAAAGAAATATTATGATCATATAAATAGGAAAAGTTGTGGGATACCTATCAGATAGCGGAGATATGATTTTATCTCTCGTGTCTATAGGGACTTGTTTATTTATGTAGATATCATTCGGTCTGATAATTTCCCCTGGAGCAGCAATCCCATCATCATCCAATATCTTAAAGAGAAAAAGGTCAACATGAAAACATATTTAAAATGTTTTAGCAGAGGGAAAAACAACAGGGAAAAGCAACAGAGTCGAGCAAACAAAGAGAGAGAAGAAAGAGAAGAAGCCTAAATTCGGACTCTGAGTAGACGTTTGGGAAATTGCAATAAGAAGTCCCCATGTTCAAACACTGAATAGGAGAGTTTATGCCTGTTATGTCATAACCTGTATGCAGAGTCATATTCTGCTAATGAAGTGTCGATTTTGATGGGGGGAAAAGACAGACGTGAGAAAATACAGTTTCAAATACGCAACAACACGTATTGTGCTTGCTTGATTATCTAGGACTGTTCCCACATCATCTAGAAAGAATAAGCACTTGCAACAACACTAATTTCCAAAGATGGCAAATTTGAAAATGATATGTCTGCAAGAGAAGGAAAATTGAGGGCATATGCTGAGAAAATGTACTACCTGCATCTTTTCTGCGTCTGGGCCTGTTCTTTGTGGCCTGAGTATTCTGTCTACTGCATCGTTACCATACTTCTGGCATGTAGCAACAATCCTGTTTCACAAAACAACAAAACGTGAGGAGCACTTGTTAATGTAAGAAATGGTTTTTCAAAGGATACTACTTTTGCCTTAGGGAGAGATCCATTACATACTTTTTCATAACAATACAGCGGCCAAAACCACGATCCAAGGAAGCTTTGTTCATAACGATTGCATCCTCTATGTCGTATCCAGTATTACTCATCACAGCAACTGTTGCATTTTGACCTGCTCCAAGTTTGTCGTATCCTACCTGTTAAAAAAGATAAGTTGTAAGTATACCATATCATCAACACATCCCCATAGAGCAAAGAAACTTACCAATTCAATTGTCCTTGTTGTCAACAGAGGTCGCTGAGGATACACCAACAGGTAAAGCAATGTGTCCATTCGGTTTAACTAAAGAAAAAGATTTAAGAAAGCAAAGTCAGTGCTTTAGAGAAAGTAATATATAGATCAAGATACAATGGAGAAGATAGAGGCGTTAAAGTAATTAGACTTCACATAACCAACTTAGTTAAGCAAAACCTGGAAAGCAAGAGGCTTTCATAAATGGACTTGCCTGGTTATAAGCAATATTTCCCATAGCTTGTTTTCCCATAGCACACTGCACGCGATTTCACAGGACGGAAAATGAGATGCAAACCAATAGAAATTGCAGCTTCATATGTCAGGTCGTCTAGAAACACAAACCTGATAAGTATTTCTAGGTGACTGATTATGGTGAGGGTAGGGGATAAGACCAGCAACAACACCTAAGATGGTGAAAGGTTCAATCTCGATGTGGGTTGTGTCTGCCCTTATCTTTGCAGCTTCTACCCCTTCTTCCTTTTCTGTAGCGTCCCTTTCGTATAAAGCAATCTTAATACAAGGAAAGAGAGGTGTATTATTCTAAGCTGTGTACAGTGCAAAACAATAACACATCTTCGATAACATAGAGACTGAGACAAACCAATGCATTATTTTCCTCATTGACATCAAGATACTCGATTAAACCATCACGAATGAAGTCATTAAAAGTGCGAACTCCGTCCTTCAAGGAAATACAAATCAGTCAACCAATGTATTTAACTCACGCCACGTAGACAAGTATGCATTAGTCTGGGAGCATATGCGACATGTACCTGTAATTCCTTCATGTGGTGTTGTTTAACTCTTGATACTCCTTTATCGGCTATAACAAGTGGACGACACACCCGCCCACCATCAGAAGCAACGTAAACACAATGCTGATAAATATTTTCTCTTTGGAGTCAGTCTCAGTTAACATTTGATAATTCACAAGAAAAAAAACTTGGGAGGAATTTAGAAACTTAGGCTTTGCAAGCAACAATCTCCAAAGTTTTAATTTTGTAATTAACACAGTTGTATTTTTATTCCAAAAGGGGGCTGCTGATAACAAATTAATTTCTGTAGCTTCCTCAATCGATTTTCAATTCAAAGACCTTAATCTTCATTCCAAGCAATACCAAAACATACTGCCAACTATAAAGCTGAAACAGTACATCACAAGAACACAGCCGTATAGATATTTAGGCTATAGGGTTGCCCGAAAAACTGATCAAGGAATTACCTGCTTTTCGTTAATAAACACACTGACAAACTCGCCAATTTTCCCTGCTCTACGTAGCCTTCTAAGTGAATTGGCGAAGTACTGAAAAAAAAAAAGAAAATTAGTGAAGAGGTGTAAAGATGTGTATTATTTGCAACAGACAGTGTCTTTATATAAAATACCTGCGGCGTTCTATGTTTGCCAAGTATTAGCCCATTGAATATAACCAAAAAGGAGTCTGGAGTATGCAGCTCTTCTGCTGACATTACTTCCAAATCTGTGACACCCAATTTGTAGCACTGTTTCCAGAAAATCATTTCAAACACATAGTCATCAGTACTTAATTGAAAAATCCATCTGAAATAGTTCTGGCAGTTGAAAAGAGAATTAATACGATTAAATTTACTGCATGTGGAAAAAGGTGAGAAGAAAACCATACCAGAGCAACTAAAGGGCCTTCCTCTTCATCTGTTGTGACATGAGTCATTAAAGCCAAGTTCTTGACAAGCCCACAAGATTCGCCTTCTGGGGTATCACATGGGCAGAGCATGCCCCACTTATAGAGCAAATCACAATGCCAAAAATCAGATTAACTGAAATTTGAAAGAAAAGCAGTAGTTTCCTTTACAAAGTTTAGCAGGCTGATAAAGACAGCATCATTACCTGGCTGGGTTGCAAAGATCTAGGCCCACTTACTTTTCTGGACTTTTCAAATTGTGGCGAAATTTTTGTGATAAACCCCAAACTCCCAATAAAAGATAACCTTGTTAAGACCTATATGAAAGGATTGATATGATAGTAATCTAGCATGAAGGAGGTTTGAGACATACACACAGATGTATATAGAGAGATTGAGACTGACCTGTGTCATGCCTTTCCTATGCATTCTGAACCTTTTAATATCGAAGTTTCCCGTTGAAAGGGTTCTTTCTAATCCAGAAGAAATATTATGATTCTGCTCTCCAGTAAGACACTACGACCACATGACAAAAAAACATTTGAAGTTGCACTATCAGTTATTTTCACGCTATGCACACATCACAAAATAAAATTGAAATGGGACAATCAATTATTTTCATTAAAGTAATGATTCGTCAAAATCGACTCTATCCATGTTATTCCAGGGCGAAAAACTACAGAGAACAATAAGTCTCAATTGTAGCAATTCAAGATGCAGTGGGATATCCAAGGAAAACATAAGTTCATAAAGAAAGTGCTAGTGGCATAGTAATACATAGCCAACAATTAATGAGCTTATTGCAAACAGCAATACTTTTTAGATTACTTCAGGAACCAGAAGGAAAGCCTGGTTCATAGCTACAGGTGAACATGAATTCTTAATGCGTTTTTGACTGAAGATAACCAACAAATCCAAATGTTAGAGGTGTCATATGCTACTACATGTTTTTATGGTTTAACAAAATCGAATGCAAGACCTCAACTAGCATGGCATTATATCTCTAAACTTACTTGTGAAAAATCAAATCGGCTTGCACGGTTAGGCTTTTGAAGGATAGTATCTACTCTTTTAATTGCCTCCGTGATCATAGTTTTGAACAAATCCTGTAGCAGCGAGACGGAGGAGCAATAGACTAATAGGTAAGGACTAGAAAAAAACTTGTAACAAGAAGGAAGAGATGTACAGCATTTTATATGTTCCAACGAGACCTCAAAGAGAAGTGATATCAGTTGTCCAGATAACTCCAACCGCTTGTTACCAACATAATCCTACAATAAACACACATTTGAGGCAATACGTTACAAACAACATGCACTTTCGGGTTACAATAAAGAATTCTCTCAAACCAACATCATGAGTTGAACTCTTAAATACTAATGACTCATCTAAGTGACGGCCAAGACATCTTTAAGCTATTGCAGCACACACCTCCGTGTTTTCTAATATTTTTTTCAGTTTTGGGTAACCTAACATGTCATACAGCAATAATCCTAAAAATAAAAAATCAGACTTCGAACAAATTGCACATGCACAAAAAACACTTTCCCAAATAGAAGGTTATTGTATTACCTTGTCATCCATCGCATCTTTGTTTAACATTGCTTCAATCATTCGTCTCAACATCACCCCAACATAGAAACATTTTTGACGAAAATTGTTGTCACGCACCTTAAGGGGAAGAATGTAGCAGTAAGCAAAGGCTATAATGTTAAAGACAATAATTTAAGTACTTACAGGTACATGCGCTAGGAATAACTCTCTGAGGATGTATGGAGCTCTTCCATCCTAGTAATTATACAACGCAAAATTTTGCTTGGAAAGAAAACTTTTTTAAATTCAAATTCGGGGAAGAAATATAATAGTGCGGTGAAGAAATAAAAACCTTTTCAGGTGGAGGTCCGTATGATGTTTTTTTCACCTACAGAAATTAACAAATAAAAGAATATGTCACCTATTTATTGCTGCAAACTGACAAAAGTTAGAACCTATTGTTAAATTAACACAACCTGATAGTCTACTCTTTGCTTCAGTTTGTTTATTTTTCAATGGAGAACAACAAAAGCATGGAAATAAAAAGAAGACTTACTCATTACATCACAACATGAGGTGGAAGCAACTAACTATACCACCATAAATTCTATAATATGAATCTGCTAGAATCATTGAAACTTTATAACTTTGTGATATAAATTAAACACTATACCTTTGCCTCGAGGTAGTCCAGTGCTTGTTTTTGTGTATACACACCTTCACTATCACACTCCTGAAATTAAAATAAGCACCTCGAGGGGTAAATATAATGCTCCGGATATCAAAGCTCATCCGAACTTCGGAGAAAAAGAAATGCATCCATACATAGATTCAACAAAGAGCACTAGCTAAGAAATTGGTTTCTCATAGCAGGTTTTATGTGAGCCATTAGTAGTCACATATTACCTATAACTTTCAAACACCAAAACGAGGGAGAAGATCTATTTTCTGAATGTAAATTTCAAAGCAACTATTTCCATTCTGAGAGCCATAACAGTGGCTTTTTTATCTTTATGCATCACCAACCAATATTTTTCACAAGCACATTCGATTTGACCAATATGCCAATTGGTATCAGAGTTACATATAAATATTAATGAACTATGACTTTTCTATTGGTAAACTTTCAGTCTTGGGAGTTGAACTTTAAACTTGGACATTTTCAACTTCCTAACTAAAATTGTGAGGCCGAAACAGTCAACCACACAAAGATTAGTGCTCCATAGTTTACTTTCGGAAATGAAACTCATTCCGAAACTCATAAACTGAGCATCTACAGCCACAAAACTAGCCAGCTGCTTCTAGATCCAGTGTTATATTAACTTGAAAGCTTCACTAGATACCAACATAATTACAAAAAGATCATAGAGTAGACACAAGGTAAAAATACAGGTGGCAAGAATACTAGCCTCAATAGAAGGTAAGAGTGCTGCACTAAAACGGGGATCCCTTCCAACCATCTGGACAACCTCTTGGTAACTCTCCATTCCCATAGCTTTTAGGACAATTATTATTGGAATCTATGAAAAGATCACATGCTCAGCCAACAGGATCCAACACTGAAATATATACAATTAAATCGAAGGATGTGTTAATGTGTCTACACCTTTTTTACAAATTGATGAAGAAATAAATATATCTTCTCTTTCTCCATCTGAATAACTGTTTTGCTTTTCGTCATTTCAGTGCTGCTTGTGACAGAAGCATTTATGCTGAAAATGTGCAATGAAAAAAGAGGTAATCAGCAAATAGCGAAACTGGTATGTGGATGGTAGATAGGTGAAATATGGAAAAAGACTGCTAATTCAAGGATTTGGCTTGCCAGTTTATTATCTATGGGGATACCACCAATACTAGAAGGACCAGAATAATGTAAGAGATCACTTACTTCCCCTTTTTATCAGAATCAATAATAATTCTGTTCTTTGAAAGTTGTTCTTGTATCAACAACACCTGAAATGAAAAGCAAACACCAAGAAAAGGCAATATGATGGCTTCAGGTCACATAAAAAGGAAAAAAATACGACGTAAACACTCCAATTAGAACAAGAACGTTGCTCAGCGGTTATATAAACACACAATCAAGTCTTAACTAAAGAGATGGAATACTAAACAACATATATCCACAAAGTCGAAATGCGAACTACAAGCCAATGTATAGAACTCCAAAAGATAGTTGTAAGAAGTGATACACAAGAAGTGTCACCTTCTCAGTTCCTTTGATGACAAAATATCCTCCAGGGTCAAGGGGGCATTCACCTAGAATCCAAAATGGAATACAATAAACGTGATGAACAAGTACAAGCAATGCTTGATATAAGGGTACAATACAAACCCAATCTTGCAAGTTCCTCTTCATCTTTTCCAAATAATACACAACGGCAACTCCGCAACATAATAGGCATCCTTCCGATAACTACGTTATCCTATAATAAAGGAACATCATATTCAGCCTGAATTTTAACGGTAAGCAGCATTATGTATAAAACATTTAATTTTTTATTTACCTTTACAGCAGTTTTCGTCTGTCCATGGCTTCCATAAACATATTCAATATTGACATATATTGGAGCAGCATATCTGATATTTAAATTAAGAAGTTATAAGGCATTTGAAACATCCAAGAAATCAAGAAAGTTATCAATGATGTAGAAGAATGTAAAACCGCGAAAACAGGTGTAAAATGCAAAACATTTCACCAAATTCCAACTGCCAAAATATGCTCATACAGCGAAGTATAAAACCATGATGAATGCAAATAGAAGAAATCCTTACGTCATGTCTGCTAATCGGCACATGTGAGGATTAATTGTGTCAGCAATACTAACGTTTAAAACAGAAGGTTCACCCACTCTTATATCTCTAAACCTGCATCAAAATTTGCTTCCAAAAAGGTTAGTTTTGGAAACAGCAACACTTCAGCAAATAACGAAATCTCAATTTATACATAAATGTTGTAGGACGACTAAGAAAAGGACTGACAAACCACTTCATAATCTACTTTTCTTCTTCTTTTGTTATATGAAACAAGATATCAATATTCATACATCCAGACTGTCAAATACAAAAGATTGAGAATAGAAAGATAATAAGAACGTTTGACCTTAGGAAGATTGATGGGTCTAGAGTGGATGTAATGCGGCAATTTGCACGAACAATCTTTTTTATCCCAACATTGATGAAGTAATTGAAAGAATCCAAGTGTTGCTTCACAAGTCCTCTCACCTACAAAACAAGAAAAATTACACAATCAATCATAAGCCACCTTGCTCACCACGATCACACACATACCAGCATGGATTTGAAGAGTAACAAGCTTCCACTATTCTTGTAAAGTACAGACAAAGAATTTTGGTGCGTGTACCTTCAAAAATTCGGGAACAAGCTGAAATTTATCTACGGTAGACTTGATAGGAGCAGCAAGCTTTTTCTTGTCGATAAAATGCTCATCTTTGGTCAAGCTGTTACAATAAAAAGAGTAACATCATAAGAATTTCTGAACATACAAAACATAAACGAAGACTAGCACATTCGCAAATGGCAAATGTTCCTAAATAATTCAATTCAAATCTAAAAATCCATGAAGAAATCCACAAAGGGAGAAAAACATACTCTAGATCTTCTCGATCGAGTCCCATCACTCTTAGCTTGCAATTCAAGTGTCGGTTATCTGAAACACATGGAGAACACAACAAAATACAATTACCACTAATTCCACGAAGCAACGTGGAAGGCTTCTATGTATTCATTGCCGGAGTTTAGACGGAAAAACTGACATGCGACGAGAATCGATGACTGGGTGTAATTGAGCAGGCCCTAATACTTGAACGGCTCTTTTCCGGAACAAAAACGCCTCCTTACACACACAAAAAAGATATGAAATAATACGAGAAGATAAGAAGACAAAAAAACAATGTATACGTCAAAGCACATCATCCATCGTAGTATAGAAGTAAGAGAGAAAGAGAAGAACAAGTGAAAAATATATTTATTGTTCTACCAGTAGACTAAAACGAACTGTAATCGACAAAACGGAAAGACGCCGGTGTGAGAGATGTCGAAACAGAAGAACGCCGGCAACAAAGAAGTAGAAGAACGGCGATTAGATTATCTAGCAAATATGGAAAAATAAAGTTAGAAGAAGGCTTCGAACTAGGGATCCTTCTAACCTTTTTCTAACCTACACCGGCTGCGCCAGCAAATTTATAATTAACTAAATCCAAAAGGATAGTTTTAACTCTTTAAGTAAATCTTTCATGGGCTTTAGGCCCAGGGCCCGGATCTGCCCACTGCTCGAGGGTTTAGGAGAGGTTCAAGAGACGGCGAAGGAAGATAAAGTTGTAAATTATAATAATACTAGAATTGTACCCGCATTATATGCGGAGTGATTT
>OVAU01002488.1:0-12459 GCA_900406315.1 Biscutella laevigata subsp. laevigata
TAAATAAGAAAAATATTTGTTATTTTAGATAATGATTAAGGATAATTTTAAATAACATCCGCACATGGTGCGGGCTTAATGCCCTGATTGGTGGAGACTGTAGCTGTTGACTGCTACTGTTAAAAAAGACTTTTTATTTTTGGCTTTTACTTTAAAAACTGTGACTTTAAAAAAAATAAAGTCACAAATAGTTGGCTTTTAAAAAAAGTGACGAACGTAGAGCAAAAATAGGGAAGTTGAACTGTGAGAAAAAAAAGGAGCTGTGNACTCTAATAGACTTTGAAACTTATGTTTTAGGTATAAATAAGTAGAGGGATACACTTTAGATTTCGCAGATAAATACAGCTCGCCGAGCCCCGTAAGCCCAACTGGTGTTGGCGCTGTGCTTAGCACCTCGAGGTCGCGAGTTCGACCCTCCCCTGAGTGGGATTAATTTGGGAGTGGNGCCCTCCCCTGCGTGGGATTAATTTGGGAGTAGGTCCCTGTTGTGGCCCACAAGTGGTGGTCTACTACCCCACTGAGAAAAAAAAAAAAAAAAAAAAAACANACCCTCCCCTGAGTGGGATTAATTTGGGAGTGGGTCCCTGTTGTGGCCGGTGGTCTACTACCCCACTGAGAAAAAACAAAAAAAAAAAAAATACAGCTCCTGCTCCTTTTTTTATTTTATTTAACAGTTCTGTATTCAACAACTCAATACTAATGTGTGGCCCGCATGTTGTCTTCTTTTTCTTCTTTCTTTTGTTTTTTTCTATTTATGTTTCTCTCTTTTCTCCACCCACAAGAAACAAATAAAATCTACAGACATTTGTCTTTTCGTCATTCCTTTTCTTCATCATTCACATTTATCTCTCTCTCTCTCTCTACATTCCTCTTTCTGCTTTGGAGAATTAAACACAGAAAGTTTTTGGGTAATTTTCACTTTCTTTTGCTTCTACTTATAATCTTCTAGTTAATCATCTCATCATGTTATAGTTTCAAGCTTTCTTCTCATATTTGTTTCTTCTGTGCATATGTTCATTATTTACAGTAAGTAAAAAAGCTTTGTGTGGTCTTCAACTCTTGATCTTCTGCAATTGATGAAAAACCTTTTATCTAGTTTTGTAGTATGATTCATCAATACGTAACAACTTGTTTTTCATGCAAACCCCATGAAAGATATTCAATTTTGTAAATCACCGTTAATACAGAAGTAATTTTTAGGGTTTTGCTCTGTCAAAAATCAGTTTTCTCATGCAAAGGCTTCAACCTTTTTTTTTTTTTTTTGTTCTTTACTCTGTTTTGGTAGACACATGTTCATTTTTCTGACAAAGTACTCCTTTAGATACCAGGTTTTGTTATATCTCTGATGATTCTTTTCTCTATTTCTTTGTTTGTTTATTTTCTCTGTTTTGGTAGACACATGTTCATTTTTCTGACAAAATACTCCTTTAGATACCAGGTTTAGATACCAGAGTATTTTAATCATCAGAGATACGTATTACCAAAGATGCAGAACGGTGATGTAGAAACTGCAGACCACAACCAAATGGTATCTTTTGACTTTCTGTCTCATGGTTTCAATTATTTAATATTTTCTGGGGATTGTGATTAGACATCATTACCCCAACAACAGTGATGTGATATGGTCTTTACTGTTATAAATTTAGCTTAATCTTTTATTATGTGTCCATTTAGGTCAGAGATGAGAGCTTACCTTCATTGTCATGGGAAAGGAAGTTGAACAATCGAACAAAGACCCCGTCTGAGTTCAAACTTAGTAAACGAGATCATCTTCATCTGGTAATTTACATATTAATTTACAATTTCATATAAAATGAGGGAATATATTTCTTGCTCTACAAGTTATGATTTAGGTCATATGCTCTGTTTTTTTGGAAATTGAAAACTAATCCTCTCTCTGTTTTTGTTTTTTCCAAAGTTTCCATTAGGTTATAGATTGTGGCGTCACACCAAAGAAGAAGCTGCTAAAGGAAGAGTAAGAGATATCTCTCACTCCTCTTTTTTAATGCTCACAACAAACATTTGATGCTGAAAAAACTTTGCTAAAACCTTTGCAGGCTTCGATCTTCGATATCTTCAGAAAGCACCATATAACAGGAGATCATGGCGTCCCTTTAGGAGGAATTGGGTATGAAATCAAAATATGCTTCACACATAACACAAAGTAGCAAACATGCTCTTAAAGTTTTATGATCATCTGTTGCAATGTTGTAATGTACAGTGCAGGAAGCATTGGAAGGAGTTACAAGGGTGAGTTTCAGCAGTTTAAGTTATTCCCAAAAGTTTGTGAAGAAGCTCCAATCCTCACTAACCAATTCTCTGTAAGTAAAAACAATCATGAACATTGCTTTAGATTCTTCTGTTGTAAACAAGTTCTTGAGTTTTTATTCAAATGGTAGGTTTTTGTTTCTCGGCCTAATGGAGTGAAACACTCGACTGTTCTATGCCCAACGAAGCCAGAAGTGGTTAAGTAAGCAGATCCACTAGTTAAAGAAACAAAGTGAATTGTGTAAATGATCTTTAATTATGTTATTGTATGTGATTTGAGCAGAGACAATGGAGGATACTTGTGTAGAGGACAAGCTCCAAATATGGGAATTGAGTCTTGGGACTGGAACATGACAGGGGAAAAATCAACTTACCATGCTCTTTATCCAAGGTCTTGGACAGTCTATGACGGTACAATAATCAAATCCTAAACGTTTCTAAGTTCTAAGTATTGCAAACTACAGATCAACTATTGCAAAATGTTGATATAACATGATGAAAACAGGTGAGCCTGACCCAGAACTCAAAATAGTTTCTCGTCAAGTCTCTCCCTTTATACCTCACAATTACGAGGAAAGCAGTCTTCCCGTTTCCGTTTTCAACTTCACGGTATGTACATTCTACGAGACTATGCCTCTACATTATTAGCCGTTAGAGGTTGTCCGACATCGGAAAGGTGAATGAGAACCTGGGTAATAAATAAGTAATATGAGTCAATCCACTCATTGCCAATTGATTTTGAGTTGTTAGTCCATAGATCTTAACATGGTATCGGATCAGACTCACACATCCCCCATTGAACTGAAATTGGGGCAATACTTGGCCCATCGATCTACCAAGGCCTAATATGAAAGATATGATGTTTCAGGTGACTAATACTGGAGAAGAACAAGCAATTGTTACTTTGCTCTTTACTTGGGAGGTAACTAATCTCTATACATAGAAGAAAAAAAAACTTATGTTCTTCTTCTTCTCCTTTTAAGAAATGTTTATTCTACGTATCTTCACTCTGCAGCTGACCAATTTTTCTTTCTTAATTAATCAGAATTCCGTGGGAGGAGCTTCTGGCTTAACTGGACAGCATTTTAACTCAACAATAATGTAAGAATCTTCATATAATGTGGTCACAGATTTCTTATTATCTTCTTCTTGTTACTGACATGGATTTTGTCTCTTTTATGGAATCTTCTAGGGCAAAAGATGGGGTTCATGCTGTAGCTTTACAACACAAGTAAAAACACTTTCTTAGACCCTTTTGTGCTCAGATTTTGTGTTGACAAGATTTTAATGTAACTTAATCTTGCAGGACAGCAAATGGACACCCACCAGTGTCCTACGCAATTGCAGCACAAGAAACAGAGGATGTTCGTGTCTCCTCGTGTCCTTGTTTCTTAGTTTCCGGTACTTCTCCTAACAAAATCACAGCAGGAGATATGTGGGATGAGATTAAAAAGGTTTTAGATCTTTTTACTTTAGTTTCTTTAACTCAAAATGTTCATTATCACTACAAGAAAGTTTTAGACTCGTTTCTCTTTTTTTCCCTTTCTTTAGAACGCATCATTCGATAAGTTAACAAGCAATGCATGCTCTCCTTCAAAACCTGGAACTTCCATTGGAGCAGCTATAGCAGCAAAGGTTAAAGTTCCACCTGGTTGTGATCGTACAGTCACGTTTTCACTCTCTTGGGATTGTCCTGAGGCTAGATTCGACCAGAAGACTTACCACAGGTAATGTGTTTTGTGAACTCCCTATTAGACTTTCAATCCCAAGATTCTTACTTCAAAAAAACTTCTACTCATAGACGATATACAAGATTCTATGGCGGTTTGGGAAATGCAGCTGTAGCAATGGCTCGTGATGCTCTTCTCAGTATGCAAACACTTCCCCTTTCTTTTTTTCTTTTCTCCTGCTTCTTTCTTATGCTAAGAGATTCTTTGCCTTGTTATTAGACTTCACTGAGTGGGAGACTCAGATTGAAGAGTGGCAAGCTCCTATTCTTGCCGACACAACACTTCCTGAGTGGTAATAATACTTTTGCTTCAACCCTTTTTTGCTTCTTTGAATTGAGCAGAAGAAAGTAACTCGAAAAATTTCTTCAGGTATAGAGTTACTCTCTTCAACGAACTATATTATTTCAACGCAGGAGGAACCATCTGGACAGGTAACCAAACTTTGATTCTTCCACATACTTATCTTTTCTTGTAACTTTTGATTTTCTCAGACATTGTTATTTTTCCATATTTTGTAGATGGTATACCTCCAAAGCAAAGCCTAGATAGTATAGGAAGTAGAAAGATCTCTCTAAGTATATCAACCATGGACAATACTGATCCAGACCAGAACAACATAGCATTAGACATCCTTCGAGGAATTGATGCGGTCTGCTTACAGGCTCACGCTCCTTTATCCTCAAATGCTACCGTCGGAACCACTGGAGAGAATATTGGACAATTCCTTTACCTCGAAGGGATTCAGTATCTAATGTACAATACCTACGATGTTCATTTCTACTCCTCTTTTGCATTGCTCATGCTTTTTCCAAAGCTTGAGCTAAGCATCCAGAGAGATTTCGCAGCTGCGGTTATGATGCATGATTCCAGCAAGAAACAAGTCATGAGCTCAGGCGAATTCGTTACTAGAAAAGTTCTGGGAGCGGTTCCTCATGATATCGGTTTGAACGATCCGTGGTTTGAAGTAAATGCTTATAACTTGTTCAACACGGATAGATGGAAAGATTTGAACTCCAAGTTTGTTCTTCAAGTTTACAGAGACTTTGTTGCGACCGGTGACATAAACTTTGCCAAATCGGTGTGGCCTTCGGTTTACACTGCGATTGCTTACTTGGACCAGTTTGATAAAGATGGAGACGGGATGATCGAGAATGAAGGCTTTCCAGATCAGACTTACGATGCCTGGTCTTGCTCTGGAGTTAGCGCTTACTGTGGTGGTCTCTGGGTCGCGGCTCTCCAGGCTGGGTCCGCATTGGCCCGTGAAGTTGGAGACAACGGGGCTGCGGTTTACTTCAACGCCAAGTATGAGAAAGCGAGAAGCGTTTACGAAAAGCTATGGAACGGTTCTTATTTTAATTATGATAACAGTCGAAGCGGCTCGAGCTCATCTATCTTGGCTGATCAAATGGCTGGACAATGGTAAGTGTTGGTAGAAAAAGAGTGAATGTTCCTGCGTTTAGAAGTTGAATTAAGGATGCTGAGTATTTGTATTATCAGGTACGCGAGAGCTTGTGGATTGAAGCCGATAGCAAAAGAAGAGTGGATAAAGAAAGCGTTGGAGACTGTCTACGACTTCAATGTGATGAAACTGAGAGATGGAACACGAGGCGCTGTAAATGGGATGTTACCTGATGGAAGAGTGGACTCAAGCACGATGGTGTCGAGGGAGGTTTGGGCAGGGACTACATACTCAGTTGCAGCTTGTATGATTCAAGAAGGGCTTGCAGACAAAGGGTTTAAGACAGCGAGTGGAATCTATGAGGCCTCTTGGTCCGAACGTGGTCTCGGGTTAGCTCATCTCAGAATTAGTTTTCTTCTTTTTTTTTTTGTGTCTTTGGGTTGAATTAACAGCTTATTTGTTTCCACCTGGCTCAGCTGTTCGTTTCAGACACCAGAGGCATGGAACGCGAACGACGAGTATAGATCACTTTGTTACATGAGGCCCTTAGCCATATGGGGAATACAGTGGGCACACACAATGCCGAAATCTAATAAGGAACAAGAACAACCATTCAGGCCACAAGAGGAAGACGAAACATCTATGCTGTTTCAGCAACATGCCGGGTTTATCAAAGTCGCTCACTATCTGAAAAACACTAAGGGAAAGGACCATAGAAACCGCATCCAGACCGCGTACGAGACTATCCTAAAATTAGTTCGCCTATAGGCCACAACCTAATCATGAGTCGCTGGACTTCCAGTTCTGGTCATATATGCATAGCAGCTTCATTTTTTTAATCTCTTTTGCGGCTTTTGCTCTAGCCACTTCCTCACTTCTTTTTTGATTCTTGGATAGTACTTAACAATTACAGACATAATCAAATGTTTATAACTTTCTACACTGTCTTGGATGTGTAATAGCAGAAGCTAAGGATTTCAATTGTAATAAGCGTTTGATACAGTTGGTTCACTAATAAGAACCTGATCCAATATTTTCTCTTTATCATCCTAATTTATTTATCTGAGAAACAGTAAACTGACCAAGGCTGTGAACTGGGCGAGGCTGCCTATGAATTCTGTGTCCCAAAATAATATATAAGGTGGTTTAAATGGATTAATCAATACGAGAATTTTGAATTCTATTTTTGTTTTGTCCCTTGAACACTCATTTCAAAGTTCATAAGAACTGCTTGGACATATGGACGCGAAGACAGTGACCAAGTTCTCGTTAAAACTCACAAAGGCTCTCGNACTCTAACAGTGACCAAGTTCTCGTTAAAACTCACAAAGGCTCTCGAACCTAACGGCTGATGTACGAGAGACCAAACCTTCGAAGCGAAACACACACAAAAAAATCGGAACTTGGAAACATCTTAAACAATAGCAGCAGTAGAGGTCCAGAACATAAACAAATTAGTGTACTCATACTACAGTTCAAAATCTTATGGAAGAACAAGTCATACAGAGTTTAGATCTAACGATGAATAAGAAGACATCAAAGACCTAAGGAACAAGTCTACTGATTAACCTTACAATACATGTAATTTTCTACTGAGCTGCATCATATCCCTCATCAGCAGCATCATAATTTTGAGGGGACAATGCTTTCACTATGCTGTTCCTGGAGCTGCTACATAACCTGCTGACTGAGTTGCAGATTGATCATAACCAGCGTGAGCAGGTGCAGTCTGGGAATATGTGGTTTGGCCAACAGGTGCAGCAGCATAAGCTGATGCATTTCCACCTCCACAGACAGGATATTGAGAGTCATAGTTTACATTGCTCTGAGCTGGGGTATTAACATACGCAGGCTGCGTGGAGGGATATGAACTATAACCACTGGTTGTAGGTACTTGCCCGTACCCAGCTTGCATGCCAGAAGCTGGCTGATTACTGTGTTGCTGCTCATACGCTGGCATAATTGCTGGCGCTTGTGTACCATTATAACCATCAGATGGTACCGTGGAGCTGTATGAAGGGTAACTATGCTGAGCAGGTCCACTTGATGCATAACCATATTGCTGTTGTGGAGCCATGTTTGTACCATACGATGGCCCTGTTGGAGTTGGGCCTTGGTAAGGCACATCAGCAGGAGGGGGTGCTGGCCTCGGAGGCCCATATCCTGGCTCAGCTGATCCTTGCAACCCGTAAGGTCTTGGCGGTTGCTGCATTTGGTGCTGACCACCTGCTGGTGGATAGCCCTGTTGGGAGCCTCCGTATCCGTATGGAGGATACGATTGCTGCATACGAGGATTATCATAGTTTCGTGGATCATATGTTTGCCCATAATTATGCTGAGCACCTGCTTGGGAGTAAGGAGGGGCGACATGTGAGGGTACAGGGCCTGGGGTTTGAGCTCCTGGCCTACCGTAATACTCAAATGGACCAGAATGCGGAGGCCTTTGTTCCCAGCCAGGACTATATCCCCTTCTATGAGGCATATGTTGTGGAGGATAACCACCGGAGTTTGGAGGTCTGTGATGTGAACCCTGAGACGGGTACGTTGCACCATGGTGGTAATCATATGGCATTGAGTGGGGGCCATGAGGACCACGCGAACTCCATTGAGGTGGACCACCGGGTCCTCGGGGTTGGTAAGCAGGCTGGTTAAAACCACCACCAGAATAGTGTGACGGCCTTCCTTCCTACAAAACATACAACCATGAAAACTACCTTCGAAGACAGCAGAGGGAACATAACATCTCAAACAGCTGATAAAAAGAGAAACACATAAAGCATTGCTATGGAATCTGAAACTTGAACGTATTGTGCAACAAAGCAGGTGATGTTCGCAAAAGAATCCAAAAAGAGGATACGACTAAGAACATAGCAAGACAGCAAAGATTTTCACCAAAACAGGTCACATGCAGATGGCATTCGGAAACGTTACACTGTCAGTAGCATTCAATCGGTCAGACCTGTTTCAAACTGAAAATAAAGCCTTGCCATGAATTAAGTACCATAGCCTATTTAAAACTGCAGGAAGTACTATATCCTACTTAAATTTGCAGTTCATGCTTGATATAAGAAATTAGAGCTGATCAGTTAAGCACAATGGTACCAGGCTTCTCTTGAGTAATTCCATGATCATTTGAGCATATCTAACGTATTGCAAACTTAAAGGCATAACTTTTCTTCAAAGTCGTTAATCCAAATACGAGCAAGCGTCATAGGCCATTATAATATGGCTGCTAGATTGAAACAACGGTTCTGTAATATATTCCATGCTCACACTAAGGTACTGAAGTTTTCAAAACACAAGCAGTGTTACCGACTACTAGAACCTGCAAGGGTGAATGACACATGCCAAATACCTCCATCTGTAGACCTGGGTGTGTCTATTGTACACCATCAATGCAATGCTGACCCCAATCGAAAGGTAATAGCCACATCTGCATTTTTAAAGCCAACACCAATACGAGATAGAAACCTTAAACTTGAAAAATCATGGCAGACAACATCGAGGACGGAATATAAGATCTTATAGGAGAACGTCAACATGAGCACTTTCGAACGATATGTACATATTTGCTCAAGCTGTCCTTATTATTGTAGCATGAACCAAGTACTGAACATTACCTTTCAATCTACATGCAGGCTATTCATTTAATAAGGGGAGCGAGCATACGATTTGCACTGAACATTCAGAGCTATTACATATACTTCAATCAATAAAATTAGAAGGAAAATAATCAATTAAAGTTACTGAGCTCCAAAAACATAAATCTATTTTGAATCAGCATAACATGAACAGAATGATAAAGACAACTGATCATAGGTAACAAACTAGTTTCACAGAGACTACATTGACTCGAAAACAAAAATTTATCACCCACGTAGTTGAATTACTGAAGAGTAAGCCAAAACAAACATCAAGATATGATGATTGAACATCCAGTATACCAGACAAATTTTGCACTAAGAAAATAGAAACAAAGCAGTTATTAAAACATTCACATGCTTCAACTTGCATGGTCACAAAAACTAAAAGCAAACACATCATTCAGAGAAATAACATCAGAAAACAAACCTGGTACATAACATCCTTAATCAACGCGGTGGCTATATCAATCTGCCTTTTATCACCAGAAATGCGAACAGTCCTTTCCTTAGATCCATCACCTTCTGGACCTTGTGGTATTAGCTATATGAAAACTATTTTTCAGTCGGCTGTTGCATAGAATAAGCAATATTCCCACAATCTTTCTCACTATTCTTAATACTTTCAAGATTGAATAGAAGTAAATACCTGAATGCGTGCTCTTGACTTTGTCTGCATGTTCTTGATTGTCTCCCCACCTCGGCCAATAATCACGCCAACCTGTCAGTTAAAGATTGATTAGGTATCACCTAAAAGTGGCCAGGCAGAACCCGCAAAACAGTTACCAGGGAATACCTTATCACTTGGAACTTTAATCTCCATCTGTTCTGGGACCCCCCTTGCAAAAAGGGCAGGTACACCTCCTGTTTCAGTCTGGGATTGCAACCGAAGAAAAGAAGTAGCCAAATCTTAGGACAAACAACAAAACCAAACTGTAAACTAAAAGAGAAAACATAATGACAAAGACCTCTTCTATGACTTGGTTTATAAGCTTCTCTGCTTTCTCAACTGAAGCAACATTTCCAATTATCTCGACTGGTCGTAGAGGTGCATTTGGATCAGCCTCTGCATCCCTTCGAATTTGGATTCTGGCACCAGAAGTGAGCTGAAGATACCGTACCATCTCCCCACCTTTACCAATAAGCTTGCCAACCTGCCAAGTATATGAGAAATGGAAAAAAGAACTCAGCAAGACACCAAAATCAAAAGGGTCAATAGGGAAACCGAATCAAGTCACCTTTGAACTTGGGACATCTATCCGGCGAGTCATAAATTGGGCATCGTCAACCTCCTTAAGAGGACTGTCACCATTTACTTCTTTTACTTGGTAACCAGTCTCTCCATGAGAACCACTGCCGTTCACTTCCTTACTTTCTTCGCCAGCCTCCTTCTGAGTATCACCAGCATTGGCTTCAAAACTTTCCTTGTCATCTTCCTGCTGAGAGCTGCAACCATTGACTTCTTTACTTTCGTTACCAATTTCTTTCTGAGAAAGGGCATCATTAGTTTCCTTACTATTGTCGTCAGCTTCCTTTTGAGAATCACTAGCATCTACCCCCTTACTTTCTTCAACAGAACCTTCCTGTGTGGTTACAACCTCAAGAAGAGTTGGTTGGTTATCCTCAGGCTTACCGTTTTCCATCTTCTTATCAGATTCATCAGCGTGAATGGGTTCCTGAACTTCCAGAACTACAGGTTCGCTGATTCCCTCTTCCTTGGATTCATCAGAGTTTTTCAGACCACTGAAGTCTTCCCCGTTTTCCGTTGTGGAACCAATTATAAGAATTTTCCCAACACCTGCATCAAAATGCAGCAATAGAGATCAATGAGAATGCATGTTTCATCAACCCAAAACAAAAGAGACGGATTCCTCTAGAATCCCAAACAGCAGATAGTCCAGAGTAACGAATCCAAGAGAAAATGTGAAGACTTTGCGAGATCCATATCCACCCAAATCAAACTAGTGAACCAGCGAAATCTCAGATATACCTAAACCAGCTGCGGGCTCATCGTCGAGCTTCGGTCGCTTCGCCTGAGAATAATCAGATGATTTATCGCCATCATCTAAAGGAACTTCATTAGAACGATCAGTGGAGCCGGGATGCTGCTCGAGGACCTCCGATTCAACATTCTCAAGCTTGCGTTTATGGTCAGACGGAAGCACAGGAAAAGTAACAACCTCTTCCTCAGCCATGTGTTGAACGGAAAAAAGGCAAGCAACGAGTTATTTTGGTGATGAACCGGCGACCTTGAAACGTCAGGGCGTCGAAAACAGTGACTTCACGGAGGAGGAGAGACAAGAGAAGAGAAGTAGTGAGTTATGGTAGTTTTAGTCTCTACGTGGGCTTTTTATTTGGGCCTGATATTTGAAATATCATGAAGCTGGTACGATCAATGTGGTTTGGCTTTAAATTACCGGTTTGGCTCCGATGTGAAGTTTGATTAGAAAAGGGCTTCTTTACAATTACAAAGAACTCGAGGGGCATTTAGTTTGTGATTGGTAAAGTGAGGAACAAAGTACTACTTTCTTTTTTGGGTCATTTGCACTGCAGGGCAGTTTTAAAATTTTAATCACAGCATAAGACAAATTGGAAACTATTTGTACTCCAAGACACATTTGATGAAAAAAGTAAAATCTGAATATTTTTGTAACTGTTATACCCCTGACTCTGAGTAAAATAATTATGGAAGACTGACTCACGGACAGCTTCAGATAAAAGCAATGAAAAGCTATGAAAATGGAAGACTGACTCATGGTCATCCTCCGGTTATCGTGGTCAAGATTATGGAGATTATGATAATAAAGGATTGCCTCGTGGTTAGTCATATAAGGTCACACCGTCGAAGACCTAACTCGTGGTCAATTATTATAATAATTTCAGTAAAAATCCATATAAAATCATGCTAGTAAAACTCGTTTATATACCACATAGAAGATAGAAAACAAAACTCATAAACACAAAATGTCAGTCCAAAACCGAATACAAATATCCATCAAATTCAATCTTTGCACTCGAACTTTGAATTAAAAGATGAACTGAAGAAGAACTTGAAACTGTTGAACAAATCTTTTATTACTTCTCTTATTTCCTTTCCTTAGGCAAACTAAGCTCCCTGAAACATTAATAAGAATGCAAGTTATTAATCTGATGAATGGTTGAATGCAAGTTATCAACCGGAGAACTCACCATTAGAAGCAAACACAAAGCTGGAATATCAAAATTGGTGTTCGTTTTAAACTTTGATAAGCCATACGAGCACATTTCTAGGTTTCATCTTTAAAATTTTCTAGAGAATAAGATTGTAACAAATTTCTAGAATTTAACCATTTGAGAATCATGAGAAAAAAGCTACTTCTGTGCTCATCAACTTTAACTCTTGGATTAAGTTGACCAAAAAATCAGAAACTGAAATTACCCA
>OVAU01002490.1:0-12457 GCA_900406315.1 Biscutella laevigata subsp. laevigata
GGACATCAAAATATTTAACAATTAAATAAATAAATTATTATTTTTTTAATTTTAAATAAAACTATTTTTAAAAAATAAAAAATATCCGCGCTTAGCGCGGGCTCAAATCTAGTTTATTTTAAATCAAAATTAAACCACATTTAAACCAAAATGTTAAAACTATATCAGATATCCTAATTAATTGGAATTACTCAAACAAAATAATTTGAAGTTATCTGAATCGATATAAAAAAACAAATACTCAGAAATTATTTTCGATAACTAAATGAACCAAACTTTTAATCGTTTCCATTTGACACACTTTTCAATTGACCGCAAACCAAACGAGTTGATCCGATTCGAAACTCACCTCTATTATAGCACCCTAAGACCATGAATGTTTCATTGGTTTTTGGAGTTTTTATATTTTAGATTTTGGTTTTTAGATTTTGTTTTTCAGATTATAGATTAATAATTATAAAGTTATCAAATAGTAAATAATTATTGAAATATAATCCAATACTATCAACCTCATCAATTTGCTTCTGAATCTATTTTAAAACTAAAAATATTTATATAACTAAATATATTATAAAAAATCATACTCATAAAAATTAATTCATAAATTTAGCCAAAAATAAATAAATTTATATTTGAGAAATAAAAAATTCCATCAATAATAGTATGAACTATGAGAATAGGGATTTTATAACAAAATAAAAATATATAAAAAGTCATTTAAATATTAATTTGTAAGTGAAAATCAAGAGAATATGGATTTAAAACAAAATTTTAATAGGGATTTTAAAATATGAAAATACATATAAATTTAATAATAAGTTATAAATTTATTTCAGTAACATATACTAAATAATATAAACAAAATAAAAAAACATAGATAAGTTTGTTTCATGAAAAAAACCTTTATAAGATAGTTTTTTTTGTTTCCAGTAATTATTTTTTGTAGTTTAGATCATTTAAATTAAAAAACCATATATTTTAGATGATTAAAAGTCTTTTATACTTTAATATTAATAAGAAGCTATTAAAAATTATCTCTTAAAAGAAAAATAAGTTTTTAATCAAAAAATACCATCGATATTTTTTGTAATAAACTAGCATATTGTGATTTTTGGTTTTACGTGAGAATTCAAAAACTTCTCAAAACATTGGATTTCCATATTTTTAGGAAATTCATTTTCTAAAAATCTTGATTGAGTAGAAAAATAGATTTCGTAGATTTAAAATCTAGAAACTAATCCAAAATTTTTAAATAAAAACTAAATCAAATTTAAACCAAATTTAAACCAAAATGTTAAAACTATATCAGTTAGTAATTAATTCGAATTACTCAAACAAAATAAATTGATATTTCAAACAAAATAAATTGATATTATCTGAATCGACATAAAAAACTCCAATACTCAGAAATTATCTAAAATACTCAATAACCAAATAAACCAAACTTTTAATCGTTTCGATCCGACACACTTTTCAAATATCTGAAAACCAAACAAATTGATCCGATTCAAAAGGCACATGGCAACATGATTTTCTATGTGCTAGAGAAAAAAACTTGATTTGTCATGTTTTTCGGAAAAAACTTGATTTTCCGGGTTTTTTTCGAGAACGAAATAGATTTCCGTGTTTTTGGGTAAAATAATGTTTCCGTGTTTTTCAAGGAAATAAGTGATTTCCGTGTTTTTCTGGGATAAATCCGTATTTTCTAGGAAAAAACCATGAATCCGGGAAAAACGTGAAATATCGCATTTTTCTTCCAAAAAGCACAAACTCATTGTGATGCATTTAAACGCACCTTCAAAAGTCATTTGATGCTTCTCTAAATTTGGTCTAAATTTAAATTTATGTAGATGAATCATCTAGATTAACTAGTCCTGCGCATTCAGATATTCGGTTAGGGTTCAGTTCGGGTTCATTCGGTTTTGGTTATTTCGAATATTGATTTTAGGATCCATATAGTGTTACGAAAATTCTCGGTTCGGTTTCGGTTCGGTTTCATTCGGTTTCGGTTCGGTTTCAGATACTCGGAGAGGAACCGGAAAATAACCGAAAAACGTTTGGTTTGGTTTTCGGTTATTCGGTTTGGGTATCGGTTCGGTATAAACCGAAAAAATGAAGGGATGTACACTAAAATAAGATAAAAAATCAAATATTTGGTTTGGTTTCGGTTCAGTTTTGGTTCGGTATATTCAATTTTTATATATTTTAGATTATTTTCATTGAAATCAGTTCGGTTTTGGTTCGGTTATTCAGTTTTTGGATCCAAGATACTTAATTCGATTCGATTTGGTTTTGGTTCAGTATTACAATTTTTTTTTGTTTCGGATAGTTTTCGGATATCCATTCGGGTTTCGGTTCGGTTAATAACCGATATCCATGGATCTTGAGTTCAAGATCCATTCGGTTATTTGCCTATATCCGAAACCGATCCGAAACCAAAACTTCATTTTGGGTTTGGTTCGGTCCGTTTAGATCGGGTAATATGCCCATGACTAAGATTAACCATCATTTTTGTCATTAGAAAACAACATTTTCTAAACTTTATCCAAATGATCCTTTTAGATGAGCAAACGAATAAACCTTATAGAGAAATTTAATCTTGTATTTTTTTCATTGTAAAACTATATATATATTCAACAACAACAAAATTTATAACAAATAGTTTAGACTTTAGAGCACATTTGAAGAGGTTACGTAGATACTTAACAGAACTTATAGCAAATGATTTCTTTCTAATGGCTGTACTATTTGTAGTGATCCCTATTTATTAATTTAGAAATAGTTTTTAATAATAAAATATTCTGAGTGTTATTAACAAAATATCACATCATTTCTAGAAAATTTCTTAAAATATATTCCAATAAAAAGTTATTTATAATTATAATATATATCATTCATATATTTGTTAGGAAAAAAACTATTTCTTCATAAAATATTTGAATTAATTTGAATTTTTACTATTTATTTTAAAACATTGACTTGCCAATCAAATTAATTAATATATATTTATATCTAATTAGATAATAGTAATTAGCTGTAAATAATTATTGATTTTTCTAATATACTATTATTTGAATTAGTTCGGATTTTGTATTATTTATTTGAAATATTTACTAATCAATTAAGTTTATGAAATAATAAATATTTGATATCCCCTATTATTAAGTTAAAAATATTTTTAAGAATAACCTTGTTATTAACAAAAATATATGATGTATCATCCATTTTATATATAACAAAAATAAATAACTAAAAAATTATGAATGTATATAATAAACTATGTTAATATATGTTTCTTATCCCACATAATGTAAGAAATCTAGTTATTAATTAAAATGTGTTTAAAATATATATCTGGTTTGTTTGACAATAGAGAATTATAAAATCTAGAATCCTAACAATCTGTACAGAATCCAATCCTAATCAAAATTGAAAAGCTGTATAAATAATAGAGCACTAAATATCTTACCGCAAATGTAAGGGCTTATCAATCTTTATAGTCTTTAAAGAAAGCTATAGTAATATTCAAGGGTAGAAAGAGAGAATTGAAAAACTAAAAAGTTCTCTCTAAACGCTCTCGTCAATACCCTAGACGGCTGATTGTGTTTTTCCTCCGACCGGCGGCCGGCTACTCCGGTAGCGGTGTCGCCGGTCCCGTTCTTCTCCCTTTCTTCTTCCTTTCTTGTTTGTTTAGCGGCTTTTCCTCCTTCGTTTGATCTCCTTGCATGGTGCCCTCTCTCTCTTCTTCTCCCATCG
This sequence comes from Biscutella laevigata subsp. laevigata, assembly GCA_900406315.1. NCBI lineage: Eukaryota > Viridiplantae > Streptophyta > Magnoliopsida > Brassicales > Brassicaceae > Biscutella > Biscutella laevigata. The sequence continues at coordinate 3,757 of OVAU01002490.1, forward strand.
ATGGCCTCTCCGGCGTCAATCTCGAACTCCCGAAACCAAGGTTGACCCACACGCGTGGCTAGATGCGGTTGTGCTCAGACTTGAAGAGGCAGATCCGCCGTTTGCGGTGTGATGGGGTGACGGGTTCGGTTGTGGTTACTGATCCGGTTTGTCTCTCTATTTTGGTTTTGATTGAGAAGTGGATTTCGATGTAGCAGATCTCTCGAAGGTGCATGTTGTAGATCGGTGATGAATGGTTTAAGGCTACGCTGTTTTCTGGCATGTTTGGTCCATTATCTTTGATTTTGATTTTGTCTTGGATCTGCATCATGTGATCGTATTTTGGTTTAAGTATTTAATGGGTCTGGGTTCTTGCTCCGTTCTTATATATGCTCAGTTTCTCTTGGCTTTAGTCGGATCTTGCGGCTTCAGTCACCTCTACAAGAATCAATTGGTACGTTCTCTGATATGCAATCGATTTTAAATCGATTACCCAGTTCTCTGATGCTATTATGAGACGTTTCGCTCTTCAATTCAGAAGTCTACATCATCAAATTGAGGATAAAACAAGCAAAGATGTGTTTTGGAGTTTGTTCTTTTGTTTTTCAGATCTATTGTAATCCTTCTTAGTCTTATAATATATTTGGAGTTAAAAAAAAAAAAAAAGCTATAGTTTAGCCTGTTTACTGTTTCATATATATTATTTTTTTTGTTTTTTAAACGAACTGCCATGCATTGAGAAGAAGTGATTACAAACTGGTCAAGGGAAAAAATTACAGAGGCAATCAAGAAATTTTGGAAGGGAAACTATGAATTCGAGCCTCTGTTGCGAGATGATCAGCTGCAGCATTATTTTCCCGGGGGTAAAACGAATTGAGTAACCATTTAGCGCAATGATCCGAGCAATTTGTTGAAGATAGTATTTGAGTGGATGATGCTGTAACTCCTTATTCCGACGACCAGTGAACATACCAAGCAGTTCGACCAAATGTTTTGAATCAGTGAAGACGACAGTACTGTAATGACCTAGTCGCGAGAGATGCTGGACGGACTGTAACAAAGCTCACCGGCCGAGACCCCAAGTTACCACGGTATTATGATTGTTTTTAAGTATCCACCTGATTCCTATTGGTGCAGACCTCAATATCCATGATGCATCAACGTAACAAGATGAAATTGGAGCGGAAGGTGCACTGGAGACGACCTGTTCATCAGAAAAAACTGGATGATTAAGCTCCCACAGATCATCAAGATGAGCCTCCTTCCAAGCATTGAAATCAGCCAGAGCCCGATGTATAAGATTCGGAATACTCCCAGCGTTAGAACCTGTAAAGATTAGTGAGTTCGAAATTTCCAAATTTCCCACATTTAAAAGGAAACAAATCTTGGCCCGTGCCGGGTTTTGCTAAAGTTAAGAAACCCGCAAGGATTTCTGAGAAATAGTTGGACACAAGAAAGGCTGGTGGCTGATGCAAAGGGCTAATTCCCACACCTCCTTAGCAAACCTTCAATGGAAAAAACAGTGTAAAGTGGTTTCAGTGTAGTCTCCACAGAGTGGACATAGATCCACTAATCTGATGCCTCTCTTCTTAAGGCTTTCCAAAGTGGGTAGAGCATCGAACAGAGATTTTCAAAGGAATAATCGAATCTTTGGAGGAGCATTAATTTGCCAAAGCGATCAGAACGTTGATTTATGAAAATGATGCGGTAACCGATCTAAAATGTCACTCGAAGATGCTTCATTTGAAAGTCGATGTTGAGTCTTATACCCACTACGCACTGTGTAAGCTCCAATCGAAGTATGATTCCAGCTCGGGAAATCATCCTGTGGCAATGATGGCAATCGAATTGCTAGAACAAAAGGAACCATATGAGGGTCCAACAGTGCAGAGAGCTGAACAGGGTCCCAAGTCCTAGAATGCGGCCGAAAAAGCTGACTGACCTTAAGGTTAGGATAGAGAACCTTACAAGGGCCAATAGCAGCAGAGTAGCGTCCATTGAATGGAGAAGGCACCCATACATCCGACCAGACATTAACCAGATTGCCATTCCCGATATTCCAAGAGATATTATCTTGAAGAAGATCTCTACCTGCTAAAAGGCTCCGCCAGCCATGGCTAGGTCGATGACCCAATGAAGAGTTCATAAACCCTGATTTATTAAAATATTTGGCCTTGAGAACTCTCGCCAAAGTGGATGCAGGATTTGCAAGAATATGCCACGCTTGTTTAGCAAGTAAAGAAATATAATAATTATGAAGATCTCGAAAACCAAGACCACCCTCGACCTTAGAGCAAGTAAGTAAATCCCAAGGAAGCCAATTTTTTTATCCACTGAGCCATTCCACCAAAACTTACGAATTAGGCTGGTCAAATCGTCTAACAAAGCTCTTGGAAGCAGGAAAGAACTCATAGCATATTGAGCCATGGACAACAAAACTGACTTAATCAAGGTTTCACGACCTGCTTGTGAGAGGAATTTAGTATTCCAGCCGCTAATCTTTGATTTTAAGCGCTGCAAAAGATAAGCAAAGGACCGTGTTTTAGACCGACTAATTCTGTCTGGAAGACCCAGATACAAACCCAAAGCCCCTGTCTTTTGAATCTGAAAATGGCTTGAATTTGCGCCTTTAAGACCTCTGGGGTACCCTTAGTAAACTGGAGACAGGATTTTTGAGGATTGAGTTCGTTTCATATATTCTTATAAAAGTACTCTGAAATTTGTGTATTATTGAATACTTTTTTTTTCAACTGATTAATATATTGGAACCAAAGAGCATAATAACAGACTATACAACATATAGCATCAAAACAGAGCAAAAAAAACACATCCTAGGCAAGAAGAGGACGAAGCGCTAAACGCTCAGAATCGAGCAGGAGAGAAAGCCAACGAGGCCCAAAAGCTGCGACATAGGATTGTCGAAGAGAATGGTTTTTCACGCTGCGAGCGATGAGCAAAGCTCCTCTATTAGCTGAAGGAGGTTCCAAAAGAATATCTACCTTATCGAACCTATCCATAATAAGGGATAATTCGGAAATAAAATAGCCAAAAGATGGCCAAGCTTTTGGACGACTGAGAGCTTCGACGAAGTCCTTTGCTTCAGAGGCGAAAATAACACGTTGAATTCTATGGCTGCTCATGCTCTCCATAGCCCACATCAAACTCTTGAATTTGGCCTCAATAATGCTGCCAATCGAAGAGAAAGTTGTACGGCTATGTAACAAAACAATGCCTTGGTGGTCCCTTAGGATCCAAGCAAAACCACCAACCAATTCACTCTTTAACCAAGTATAACCAATGTTGCATTTAAGCCATCCTACAGGAGGAGGCAACCAGTTCTCCACTTGAGGTGTGTTAGAGACCTGTGACGATAATGCTGGGGAAACTTGAGATTGCGCCGACCACCAATTACGCTTATCTGCCCAGGCCTTTCGAATCGATTCAAGTGGCGAGAATGATAATCCTTCAATGAAAAACTTGTTCCTATTCTTCCAGATAATCCATAAAACCCAGGGAAATAAATGTTTCAGGTCTTCCGATAGACCCCCATTTGCTTCCAAACGTAGCAGGTAGGAGAGATTAGTATAGATTGAGAAGCGATGAAAACCTCCCATCGGTGTCGGAATGTTGGACATAGCCCACCAGAGTTACCACAAACTTGGCATCTTGGGTCGACTTTAATCCCTCTTCTGCTAAGAGAATCCATGACTGGTAGAGCACCTGACAATGGTCTCCAAAGGAAGGACCTGATTTTGGTTGGGATTGGGAGAGACCATACCTTAGCTCGGAAGGGATTGATCGAAGGACCAGCAGTGGCCTCAGCAATTAGGTCCGAATTATTTTCCTGGAAAGCGAGCTGGTAACCAGATTTTACAGAATAGGAGCCAGACTTGGACAGCCTCCAAGTATAGAAATCAGGTCGATTAACCACCGGAGGTCTTGCCAGAATGAGAGTTATATCTTTGTGATGGAATAATTCCAGTAACTTGTCTATTCTCCATATGTGTCTTCTCACGTCGATTAAATCGCTGACCTTAAGTTCAAGGTTGATGATGGAATTAAAGAATCTCGGAGGCCTCATTGCTCCATTTTTAATTCAACTATCGGACCAAATGTGAGTGTCACAACCATTCTCAATGTTAAGCTCCAGTCCCTTTAAAAGGAGGTCCCTTCCAAAAAGAATGCTACGCTAGGCGTAGGATGGTCGGGAGCCAATAGCTGCATCTAGTATGCTCGATTTGTGATGATATCGACTTTTTATGAACTAACTTATTAAACTCTCAGGAAATTGTAACAGTCGCCAAGATTGTTTAGCCAGGAGAGCTTGATTGAAGGAGACAAGATCCTTAAAACCCAAACCTTCGTTGTCCTTTGTCAAACACAATTTGTCCCATCGCTTCCAATGAATTTTCCGTTTGTATTGAACCGAGTTCCACCAGAAGTCGCTCATGGCCGAGGTAATGGAGATACACGTTGATTTAGGCAGTCTGAAGACTGACATTGCGTAGATGAGCATGGCCATAGCCACTGCTTTAAGCAGTATCTCCTTACCTCCTAAAGATAAATTCCTAGAAAACCAATGAGAGAGACGGTCCTTGAGCTTAACAGATAAGTAAGCTAGAATTTTGGCTTTAGAGCCGCTAAAGCATTCCGGTTGACCTAAATATGAGCATGCGCCACCTTCACTGAAGATCTGAAAACTCTGTTGGAGCTGGTTTTTTGTGTTATCCGGGACTTTGCTGCCAAACGTTAAGGAGGATTTATCTGGAGTGATTCTTTGACCTGTGGCCTCCCCGTATTCGTTGAGAACAGATAGTAGCTCCTTACTCTGATCGATATCAGCTCTGCATACAAAAAGGCTATCGTCTGCAAAAAGCAGGTGAGTAATCGAAGGACCATCTGCTCTCAACCGGATTCCTGATATTTTACCATTCAACTATGATCGCTTAAGTAAATGGGTGAGGCCTTCAGTACATAAGACAAAGAGAAAAGGAGAGATCGGGTCTCCTTGTCTGAGGCCGCACTCTGGCTCAACAGACCCAAAAGCTTGCCCATTCATTAGGACCGAGTATTCGACAGTGGAAACACAAATCATAATCCAATTCACCTAGACCTGATGGAAGCCCAAAGCTAATAGGAGAGCCTTTAGATAGCTTCATTAAACTCTGTCGAAGGCTTTCGACATATCAGATTTAATAGCCATGAAGTTTTTAGATGATGAGCCGTGCGTTCTCAAGGCATGTATAAGTTCGTGAGCTATCAGTATGTTATCAGAGATAAGACGGTCTGTGAAAAAAGCTGATTGATAGGGAGAGACAATATCCGGTAAAAACGGCTTTAACCTTGAGACTAAGACCTTGGCTATGACCTTGTATAGAACTGAGCAAAGGCTAATAGGCTGAAGATCTTTCATCAGGTTGGAGTTAATCTTTTTCGGGATGAGAGATATATGTGTGAAGTTCCAATCAGTTGGCATAACCCCAAGGGAGAAAAAATCCTTCACCTCTCGAACCACTCTGTCTTTCAAAACATCTCAATAGCTTTGAAAGAAGAAGCCATACATCCCGTCAGGACCTGGTGCGCTTGAGGCTTTGACAGCAAACACAACTTCCTCAATCTCTTTGGTTGACACAGGAGCTATGAGTTTCTAGTTGACATCCGCCGAGATTCTTGGAGCAAAATCCTGAAAGATACCTGAGAAATCACTGGGCTTTGTTGAAGTAAATAGATCCTTAAAGTAATCAGTAGCCACTTCAGCTTTTGAGGCTTCTTGAAACTGGTTTACACCAAACTTATCCAATAGTTTCTCTATGTGATTGGCTGAACGAGTAGCTTTAACTGAAGCATGAAAGAAACTGGTGTTACGATCCCCATCTTTGAGCCATTTCTCCCTAGATTTTTTACTCCAAAAGGTTTCTTCTTCTCGATAAGCCATGGAGATTTCTTGTCTTAGAAAGTGAAGCTTGCTGGTCGAAGGGAACGAGGAAGAGTGCTCTAGCTCGAGTTCATTGTGTAAAGAGGTCAGACGCTGCTTTGAATTGAGATTGTTATCTTTTTTCCACTTGCTTAGGGCCTTTTGAAAAATCCTCAAGCTGTCACTAATCGAAGCAGCGGAAGGGTTAGACCAGGCTTGAACTATGGTTTCTCGGACCAATGGTTAGTTGAAGAGCCGTTTATCAAATTTAAATTGCCCTCTATAATAGGCATTAAAGTGTACCAGTGAGATAAGGACCGACAGATGATCTGATCCTCTCTTGTCAAGGAAGGATTGATTTGAGTTTGGGAAGGACTCAAACCATTCAAGATTCCCAAAACTTCTGTCCAACTTGCACCGAAACCACATATCACTTTTGTGACCACCCCAGGTGAAGGAGTTGCCAAAGCTTTTCAATTCAGTGAAGTTGCAGGCATGGATCATGTCAACAAATGGACGGAAAGAAGCTTCAGGTCTTGTAACACCTCCAATAGCTTCACCATTATGAAGGATATCATTGAAATCACCAAAAAATGATCCATTTCTCGATCCTCTGTACACCAATTCTGCTCAATTTTTCCCACAGAATAAGTCTAAACTTCCGAACTGGATCACCATATACACAAGATAACGCAAAGGAGAAGGAACCAATGTGGACTTGACAGTCAATAAGATTTTTATTGCCAATAATAACATCCACTTTGACATTGCTTTTCCAAAACAAGGCTAAGCCACCACTCTTACCAATGGGATCAACAGTATATACATGCCCATAACCTAACCATTCCTGAATATCTACCAAAACATTCCTACAGTTCTTCGTCTCCATAAGAAACATGACATCCGGGGAAATATGTTTGATGCATCTCCTTTAGTCGGGGAATTGTCAAGCCTCGGTCAGTACCAATGCCTTGACAATTCCAGTTGAGGAGACTCATGAGGAAGGAGATGAACCCCCCCCCCCCCNATGTTGATGCCGCTCTTTAGCTTTTTCACAATCTGACCTGGCTGTCTTTTATGAATGGCAGAAGAGCCTTTAATTGAAAGTGAGTGAGCTGATTCTTGAGTGGCTTTGGAGTTTAGACCATCAGAATGTACCGAGGATTGAAGCCTTTTGGATTTGGGAGGCCTCTTTCTTTTCTGTTTTGAGGAGCTTAAAGTTCCCAAGGAACCTCCTGTAGAGCTTATAGCCAGATTACTATTACTCCAACCCGTTGAGAGTTCCTGAGAGTCAAGGAAATGAGCATCCTCTGAGAGTCCACCAACCGTTTTACCAGAGAATAGCTTACGAGGATTGACTTGAGGGAAGGATGAAGCTTGCGAAGCCACTAGAGGACGCTTGTGAGTGGATGTATTATCAGAAAGGTAAGGAGGCTTGTCGTAGGAGAAAATCGGCCCTTTCCCTTTAGAAGTATCAGCAGTAACCACTGGGAGAGATTCTAAACGGAGGGCTACTTTCTGAGCCACCAGATCCTTTTCAGCTTCAGCAATCGATTTTTTCACCTTTTCCTCTCGAAGTCGGAGATCATCAGGATTTGCAGTCAGAAGATACCTTCTCATTTCTTCTAACACTTCCTTTGCTATCTTTGGTCTTCCATCAAGTGGGTCGATACCAACTTGCTTATCTGTTAAAACTCCAAATAAAGGATCACCTGGCTTGAGAGTTGGTTGAGCCTCTACTTTTGCTAATGATGTAGAGGAGGAAGCAGCACGTGAATTTTTGTTGAGATCATTCAGTGGACATTTGTATTTATCGTGAGAGAGACGTTGACATCGGAAACATATTTTCTGCACTTTTTCATAGTATAATAGGATCTCCACTGTACCTCCCTTAGGTAGATTGATGATCTTAGATTTCCTCAGGGGTCTAGAAACATCGATCTTAGTTACCACTCTGACATAATCTTGGTATTGAGCTCTGGATTCAGCTAAAGCCATCGTACGAACGTGACCTACTCGTTCCCCGTAGTAAGTAATAGCTTCAACGTTGTAGTGATTAATGGGAATTAATAGAGAAAAAGCTGAAAGAGAATCTGTTTTCTATTCTGTTATGTTCGTTACAATCGTTACAAAATGATCAGTTTCTTATAGGCAATAAACCGAGGAAAAAACAGAACATTAAACCGACTCGGTTAACACCTTAAAAAGCTAAACCAAATAACAGAATTAACAGACTCAATACAACCCAATATTCCCCCTCAAGATGAGCCAAAAATCGACAGTAAACTCATCTTGCCAATCAAATTCTGAAACGGAGTTGGGAATAATGGTTTGGTGAGCACATCTGCGAGCTGGTCGTGAGTTCGAACATGCATCGTCTTAAGAGAACCAGACTCGATCTTCTCTCGAATTGTATGACAATCCCTCTCAACATGCTTTGTTCTTTCGTGGTAGACCGGATTATTTGCAATGTGAATAGCTGCAGTGGAGTCACTGATAAGAAGGATTTTTGTTACCCCTACTTTACTATAGGACTAGTAAAGCAGAGTAAGTTTCCTTCTTGGGTGAAGTGCAATTTGGATGCTACGGGAGCAAGATGGGTATGAATGTCGAACCAAAACGGGGGTTTCACTAGGTAAACAACCTATAGAAAATCTGAAAAGTCTAAGCAATAGAAATTGTAACTGTCACCAACAATCCTAGACAAGAAACATAAAGTAAAGCAATTAGAACAATTGTAGTAAAGAAAACAATAAAAACAAACTAAATAACCAAGATAATAAGAAGCAATCCCAAACAAACAAGCAA
>OVAU01002491.1:0-12453 GCA_900406315.1 Biscutella laevigata subsp. laevigata
CCACCATCATACTCACGGATCTTCCATCTTCACCATTCATCTTCAAAGCTTCCGCCTTTTCTTCTCTTTTCTTCCCATCCGTCGCGTGGAAGCTCAAGAACCCAACTTGAGCTTCGTATCCTCATCTCCTTTGTTACTGAGTTTGGACGAGTCTTGGGAAGGGGTGTATTAGACAACCGCAAGTCCATGGACCACATCGCCATCAATGGAACGAAATTCATCAACGTACACCACCTTCTCTTCAGCAAGGGGCACATGGACGTTACGAATAAAATTTATCTAGTGAGAGGAACGAGCGGTGGATCGAGCCTCATGTTGACAACAAGGACGCTCGCCCTCAATCGACGCATCGATGACACCATGGTTTTGCATTCGCTTAGATACACCAGCCTCAAATCCAGCCGAAACTGATGAAGGAGAGATACGACGTCCTCCCAAGAAGCCCTTGCGAAGAATCAACTACGATGTGCATAACTTGGACGAGGCCTCCCTATCTAGAAGACGACATGAACGAGTAGTAGGCGCAAAACACCGGGTGCAAAGAGCCTTCGACGCCCTAGAAGAAGAGGCAAGTTTAAGCGAAACAGACTCAACAACCCTCTGCGGTGACCTCCTCATTGTAGGATTCTTGGTAAATGAGACGCTTGAGGCACCTGGGAAGCAAAACAAGTTTAGGCCCAACAGAGAACGTCGAGAGTAGCAAGCGAAGAAAGTCTACTCATCAGGAGGAAGGTTTGCAAGACGTTGGCGGAAAGGAGAATGGTAGATATCAAACCAAGAGCGAGGACATAGTGATTTGGTAACCTCAAGAGTCTCATGAAAGTCGGCATGCTTGTCGACAAGGAATTGGCGAACTACATAAAAAAAAGAATAAAGTAAGAAGAGCGTCATCAAGCATTTGAAGCAATTATCTAAGCAAAAATACCAACGCCAGTCAAGTTCCACTGCGACTGATACAATGCCAATGGCTTGAGCCCTGATGCCTCATTTTTCCGGACGAAGAAGTAACTGTGTCTCCACTCCTCGATCTTGCTTGTAGAGTCGAATATGACCTTGTAGACAAATCGGGGGTTCACATAAAATAGCCTAGATGAGCTTGGCGAGGTGGGGGATCATATAAAGAAGTCTGTTCTTCGAGAATCTAAGAACAAAAATCAACATAGTCTTCCGCGATCAAGACAAGAAGCCCAACGATCTCATGAATCCCAGAGGAAGTATGTTGGGATAAAGTGATTTGTCGCCAAGAGTAGTGTTAAATTAGCAGTTCAGGGAGAGGGAACCACAACCTGCTACTCATGAAGAATGCTTCGTAATAACAACCAAACCCAACAGGAGAATCCCACGACTGATGTCACTCAGGTTTTACCCTACAAAGCTAAATCTGCAAGTGCACATATAATCACTATAGTACTTAGGGATGGAATCCACAAAGAAAAAAAACTAACACGAAGAGACATACAAGACTAAGTAATGGCTAAAACTAGTAAAAAAGATGATGATTTTTAGCAGGCAATATGTGAAATAATGATAGCAGAAAATAAAACAAGTATGTGTGATGATAGATATGTAGGCGAATCTATGGCTTGATGTATAGTGTTTTTATGGTTTTTGGTCATTTTTAATGCATTTTGCATTAGATTAGGATGCATTTAGAGTCCGTTAGGTTGCATTTGCATTGCACTTGACATTTCAGGTATGGAGTTGAACTTAAGCTGAAAATTGGATCAAAAGAAGCATTTTTGGAGCAAACTGGGACAAGTCTCGGATCTTGAAGCAGGTACCGGTTGAAATTGTGAAACCTATATATTATTAAAAAATTTAGTCTTAGTCTTTGAATTACACAATAAGATAATCTGAGCAAAGCTTCTCCAAATCCTAACTCTGTATATTGTTCTGAAAGACACGAACAATGTTACAACACACAATTCTAATCCCTAAAACTACCCGTGATCAACTCCCCAGACTTGATCAATTTGGAAACCACTGTTTGTTCTCTCGATCTTCTTAAGAGGGCTTTTTCTCTAGCTAAAATCGATACCTAACTCCTCTAGTTGTTCTTCTGTTTATATTGCTCTTCACCGATAGATATCCCTAGGTATTATTCTTGTTGCAATATCTTTTGTAACAAAGATTCGTATCTTTATTCGTATCTTTACTTGTATTTGTTTTCACCGCCTTAGACTTATTCTTGGTTTGATCTGGTACATCTTCAATCTCCCCCTTTTTTTGCTTGACTGGTAACTTGAACTTCTTCTTGAATCGATCGCTGATGCATTGCTCGTAGTGTGCGTTTGAAAAAACTATTGACACCAGCCTGAAGATTCAATCATGCTCTCAACACTTAGACAAAAATCAACACAAGTTCTTCAATTGACTAACAGTTCAATCACTCATGCTCAAACCGAGTTCTTGACGCAAGACTCAAAACCATATCACCACAAGTTCTTTCAAACCGTTCTTCAAGACAAAAAAAAAACCAAAACAAAAATAGATAGATACCCCCCCCCCAGCGTTCCTGCTCACCCATAGTTCCATGTCTCCTCCATCCAAGTTGCCTGAACAAAGCTAAAAACATCATCCTTTAATGCGCCTGAGAATATCCTACATCTGACGAATAGCCTCCCGAATGATATGTATGTCCTCCGGGGTCGAGCGATCATCTATAGGGGCATCCACCACTATACGAATCCGACCGGGTGCGGGACCACTACTGTCCCGTTCCATTTTGATAGGTGGCAGACAACGAGCCCTCTGTTGTGTTGAACGCTGTTGATGTGCATTATCCTGAGCAAGATGCTTGCTCATTAGCTTGTCCTGTGAGTATGCCAATGGCTCCTTAATAAAACCTCCCTTGAAGATTGAACCAACTTGTAGAGATTTAGACGTTGAGGTCACCGGAGGAACGGGGCCTCCAAGTTGAGCTCTCCTTGGAAATGTCTCGGATGGTTATGAAACTTGGCACATCTTCATCGTTGAGGAAAACAAGAAGAATAGTCGAGAGATATCGGACGAACAATGTGATAAGGTCAGAGGAAAGAAACCTAATCCTTTAAGTACGGACGGGTACAAATTAGTCGGTCATTCGTACAACTATTTTCCCTTGCGGCTTTGACGACCAAACCAGATCCAAACCTCGTGAAACTTTGCAAAACCTCCTTTTAGCTCAAATAGTGAAGAATAATCGGAACATATCGAGATGAAGAGAATATTAGGCTGTCGGAACGGATATATCACCATAAAAGTACGGCCGGAGCCGTTTGACGATAGATATGCGGACGGTGGGGCTAGAACGTGACTAGATGATCAAACTTGAACAAAATGAAAATAAAGAAAGGTGGATCGAAGAGAGACCACAGTGGATGAAAATCCTTGATACACTCTCACTCTTATATGTGACTCACTAAGAGGTTTTCCTTCGGATACGACACACCATTGAAGATGAACTTCCAAGAGAGAAAATATCTCGTTTTTGAATGATGTTGAAAGTTGCTTTGCCAAAATGACTACAAGATGTTTAAATAGTCTGACTTGAAAAGTAAGCCAAACCCTAAAAGATAAAGACAAAACCACAACGCAAAGCATAAGGAAAGATAGTACATAAACTTTATAACAGCCAAATGGCTAAGTCATGGTTCCCTTGGAGTCTTGACCCCTTTGATGGATCATGAGAAGGCTTGGCAATGCACCAAGAGCCTTGTTAAAACCTAGGTGAGCAAACACAATGGGAAAAACCTCGACCTTAGGAAAAAGAGTATTCCACCCTTCATGATCTGATCCTTAATGTAGCACTTGGAGGCAATAACACGGATCCGGCTCTTTCTCCATCTTCAAGTGGTCTCGGTGCTTCTTTAAGCTCTCCATGGTGTTCACTAAAGCTCCATCAATCCTTTGTGCCCTTGCTCTTGTGATTGGGCTCGTGGGGACTTGGAGAGAATGCCCTTCTTGCTCGGTCTTAATGCCTTGGCCGCCCATGCTTCTATCATCCCCTCCTTTTTGAAGAGTATTTGACCTCAAATCATTGGAACCTACATCAAAAGGGACCAAGTCACTAGTATTGAAGCTTGAGCTCACATTATACTTACCTTGTAGACCTAATTGGTAGGCGATTTATTGATCATCTTCGTGATTTGAAAAGTCCCATCAATTTGTGGCTTGAGCTTTGTGTTCCTTTCTTCCAGAAACCTATCATTCCTCAAATGGATCCACACCCAATCTCCTTCTTCAAATGGTTGGGCCTTGCGTCCTTTGTTGGCATGTCTTGTATAGTAGTCGGTCTTAGCCTCTATGTTGGTCTTGGCTTTCTCATGCAATGCTTTCCCTTGCTCGGCCTTCATCTTTCCATCTATACTTATACTTTCACTTAAAGGCAAAGGAATTAAGTCCAAAGGCGTGAGAGGAATATAACCATACACAAGTTCAAATGAGCAATACTTAGTAGTAGAATGCTTAGCTAAATTATATTCAAATCCAGCATGAGGCAAACATTTTTCCCAAGTTTTCAAATTCCTCAATTAAAGCCCTAAGGAGCATAGCCATGGTACGGTTCACAACCTCAGTTTCGCCATCCGTTTGAGCATGACAAGTTGTAGAAAATAAAACCTTAGTACCAAGTCTACTCCACAATGTTCCCAAAAAATGACTTAAGAACTTTGTATCTCTATTTGAAACTATAGTCTTATGCATGTCATGCAACTTAACTATTTCTCTAAAGAACAAGTTTGCAATTTGAGATGCATCATCCGTTTTGTGACATGGTATAAAATGAGCCATTTTGAAAAACCTATCAACAACCACAAATATGGAATCTCTACCATTCTTAGTCCTAGGTAAACCCAGCACAAAATCCAGGGAAACATCATGCCAAGGGTGAAAAGCTATAGGGAGAGGTGTGTACAAACCGAGAGGTTGACATTTAGCCTTAGCTTGCTTGCATTTGATGCATTGGGCGCATAGTCTCGCCACATTCTTCTTCATGTGTGGCAAAAAGAAATGGTCTTGAGCAACCTTCATAGTCTGATCAACTCCAAAATGTCCCATAAGGCCGCCACAATGAGCTTCCCTAAGTAACAACTCTCGGATAGATCCATTAGGCCATAGTAAAATTCTCGGCTAAAGCCACGACCCAGCCACGAAAATTTTCGTGGCTAAAAGAAAAACCCACGAAAACAAATTTGTGGGTGCTTCGTGGCTGGTCGTGGGAAAAAACCCACGAAATTCCCACAAAATGTGTTTGTGGCTAAATTAACCACAAATTAACCACGAAATTGCTTTCCTGGTTAAAATAGCCACGAAATAACCACGAAATGTGTTCGTGGCTAGTTTTAAACCAAAATTAAAACTCTAAACCCAAACTCTAACCAGTAATTCTAAACTTTAAACTAAAAACATAAAACCTAACATTAAAAACTATAAATTATATATTATAAACCCTAAACTCTAAAACTCCAACCTTTGACTATAAACTCTAAATTCAAAACTTTAAATTCAAAACTATAAATCATATATTTTAAACCCTAAATCAAAAACCCAAATTATAAACACTAAATCATAAATCATATATTCTAAACTCAAAAACTCTAACTCTTGAATAAACTTTAAACCCTAAACCACAAAATAATAAAATGAAAAGAAAAATATAAACACTAAACTTTAAACTCTAAAACTCTAAACACTAAACATTAAACATTAAATCATAAATCCTAAACTCTAAACATTAAATCATATATTAATCCATAAACCCTAACCTTATTTTCCATCCCTATAAACCCTAAACCATATTCTAAACCTTAAACTTCAAACATTAAATCATAAATCATATATTTATCTTTAGATCCTAACCCTATTTTCATCCTTAAACCCTATTTATATACTATTTATAAAAAAATCTTTTTCATACCTAGAAATTATATATATAAACAATAAACTACCTCTCTTACCCTTATCTCAAAATCATAACTTTAAACTTTAAACTCTTTAATTAAATCAAACGTAAATCACATATTGTAAATCCTAAACTCCAATATAAATCAAATATTATAAACCATAAACTTTTTAATTTTAACCCTTGAAAAAGTTATAAGTAAATAATGAATAAATATTTAGATAAAAAATAAAATAAATTGAAAACTAAAACTATTACCAAAAAATAAATAAATATTTAGATAAATATAAATTGAAAATCAAAAATAATAACAAAGAATAAATAAATATTTCTATCAAAATAATTTGAAAATTAAACTATTAACAAAGAATAAATAAAAATTTAGATCAAAATAACTTAAAATACAAATTATTGATAAAAAATTATTAATAAACAGATTAATTTCTAATTGGTTCATATTAGTTCACTAGGATCATCTCTACTTGATCCTGGACCGTTGATGATAATAGATCCAACATATCTAAAAGTTTCTCCCTCTTATCCTTCCATTTTTTTGCACGAGTCACTCTTCTCCTTCCTTTTTTTGCACGAGTCACTCTTCTCCTTCATTCTTCACTTTACTTTTTACAAAAATCCCAAGCCTCTCTCGCTTGGCCTCTCTATAGGTCTCTATGTTCTCTCCACCTCTCCCTTTTGGTTTTTTTCTTCATCTTCCACACCTCCTCTATGTCTCTCCCCTCCTCTCACTCGCTATCTCCGACAAAGGAGAAGTCTCGCCGTCTCTCTCTCTCTTTCCCGATGGCTCTCTCTCTTTCCCGACGTCTATCTCTCTCGCCGCCTCTCCCTCTATCCTGGCATCTCTCTTGGTTCATTCACGGCAACCCTGGCCATATCGAACAGAAGAGGAGTCTCCAGTTTCCGCGGAAGAGGCTTCAATACGAGGTTTGCTAAGTGAGGCGGAACGGCGAGGCGGTGATCGAGTCTCCAAATCTGACGGATTTGTCGGCTCAGTCTCCCTCTCTCCGAAGTTTGACGTCAAGACCGGCGAGGCTCCACGTCGGTGAAGCGCCGCTGATGGTGAAGCTCCGGCGAGGCCGCTTGTGAGGTACCAGGGAAGCTCCGGCGAGGCTCCGGCAAACGAGGTTGCGACAGACGTTTTCTCTTTTTATATTTTTGTATTTTTTGTATTTTTGTATTTTTGTATTTTGTAAATTTAAATAATTAATATATAATTGAATAAACCAATACATTTAATAAAAAATAATTAATATTTAATTTCTTAAAATAAATATAAATGATTTTTTTGGAAAAAAATAAATAATTTAAATAAATAATTTAGTTTAATCTTTTATTTATTTATGACTCATTAGCCACGAAAAGCCACAAAACAATTTGGTGGTTAAAATTTTCCATGAATAGTTTCGTGGCAAAAAAAACAAGGAAAACCGAGGAATTATTTTGTGGCTATTTCGTGGTAAGTTGGCCACGAATTAGCCACGAATCCTTGATACCCACGATACTATACCCACAAATTCGTTTTTGTGGCTATTTCGTGGCTAATCACTTATACCCACAGAAAAACATGCTTTTCCCACGAATTTTTTCGTGGCTATACATAAACTTTTAGTAGTGAGGTACACACAATCTATTCTTAAAGAACAAATATCCATCAAGTCTATGATAAGGATATGAGGCATGTGAAGCACATTCATTATAGACATCCTTAAAGTCACTATCAGTAGCATATAAGTCCTTCAATTGCTCAAAGCCTAAAAGTCTAGCATTAAGCTAGAGAGAAGGGTATACCTTCTAGACAATGCATCAGCGACCACATTGTCTTTACCTTTTTTGTAAGCTATGACATATGGAAAGCTTTCAATGGACTCCACCATCTAGCATGCCTTTTGTTGAGCTTGTGTTGTCCCTTGAGGTGCTTCAAGGACTCATGATCGGTGTGAATTAAAAACTCCTTCGGCCAAAGGTAATGTTGCCAAGTTTGCAAGGCCCGGACAAGCGCATACATTTCCTTGTCATAGGTGGGATAGTTCAAGGTTGCTCCTCCAAGTTTCTCACTGAAGTATGATATGGGCCTCTTATCTTGCATAAGAACGACTCCCACCCCAAAGCCTGAAGCATCACACTCAATTTCAAACATCTTGGAGAAATCCGGTAGCACTAGCGAAGGAGCATTGGTCAGCTTGTTCTTCAAGGTTTGAAAATCCTTTTCTTGAACATCCTCCCACTTGAATCCCACGGTGTTCTTGATGACCTCAGTGAGTGGAGCTGCTATCGTGCTAAAGTCTCTCACAAATCTCCTATAGAAGCCGACTAGTCCATGAAAGCTTTTAACCTCTCCCACTGTCTTAGGAGTTGGTCATTCTCTAATGGCTTTGACGTTCTCTTCATCAACTCTCACACCTTCAGTTGACACAACAAAGCTAAGAAAGACTAGGTTATCCGTTCCAAATGTGCATTTAGCATGATTATCATATAGTTGTTCCTTCATTAACACTTCTAGAACCGATTCTAAGTGATTAGCATGCTCAACTAGGTTCTTATTATATACTAAGATGTCATCAAAGTAAACCACCACAAACAATCCAATGAATTTTTTAAGGACATGGTTCATTAATCTCATGAAAGTGCTCGGAGCATTGGTTAAGCCAAAAGGCATCACCAACCACTCATATAAGTCGTGCTTAGTTTTAAATGCGGTTTTCCATTCATCTCTTTCTTTCATCCTAATTTGGTGATAGCCACTCTTTAAATCTTTCTGGGAAAATACATTAGATTCATGAAGCTCATCTAACATATCATCCAAACGAGGTATGGGATGGTGATAGGTGTGTATTTTGACGGTTTTTACTATCGGGTTTCATTCGTTTTCTATTAGTTTAGGTTGCATTTTAGAGTCTTCTAGGTTGCTTTTGCATAGTTTTTGGTATTTTAGGTGCAAGGAGGGATCAAATCAGGAAATGGATCAAATAGGCAGAAAAGAGAGCAAAAGCGCCAAAGAGTACAAAACTTAGACATGACGGCGGTCAATATCACCGGTACCATTACCAAAGCGAAAGAAGCAAAAGAAACAATGAGCATGTATCGGACAAGCCACTACCAGGACACTGACCGATACACTCCCCAGACTCAGAGATTGGAGCATCCATACCGGTCATCTAGACCAATGCCCTCACCGGTGCAAAACACGTAGATCTGACAGCCATTGAATTCTAGACACGATGCCGATAACTCCCGCCGGTCAAACCATACCGGTGTACATCGGGTAGAAACATTTCGAGAGAGCCCACCGGTCTGCACAGA
This sequence comes from Biscutella laevigata subsp. laevigata, assembly GCA_900406315.1. Classification (NCBI taxonomy): domain Eukaryota; kingdom Viridiplantae; phylum Streptophyta; class Magnoliopsida; order Brassicales; family Brassicaceae; genus Biscutella; species Biscutella laevigata. The sequence goes on from OVAU01002491.1 coordinate 9,200, forward strand.
CCGGGGCAGTTGACCGACGCACATCCAGCATAAACTTTTCGAGAGACCACACCGGTCAAGCCCATCGGTCTGCACTGACCGGCGGAGACCCCGACGGAACAGAATATTCCAAGTTTAATTTTCCTTATTTGAGTTGTAATTTGGCTTAGTATTTAAGGAAGCGAATAACTAAAACCCTAGGGACCTTCGTTTATGTTTTTATTATGCTTTTACCTTAATTTTTCATTCTAGTATCTCTTAAGTTTATCATTTTTAGATCTAGATTTCTTCTCTTCTCAAGAACACTTTGTAGCTCTTGGATTATCTTTTATTGCAATTGCTTTTCTTTCTTTCTTCTCTTTAATTGTTTACCGCTTTTGATATCCATTCTCTTCTTTAATTTCTCTCCCAAATCATGTCTAGAAACTATCAAAGTGTTCTAGACATGATGTGTGAGTAGTCTTTATAGCTTATGGATTAAGGTAGATCTGGGTTGATTTTGATTGCTTTTGATGTTTAGGACTTATTAGAATAATGTCTTCTTCATGATTATTGAGTTTAATGCCTAGATTTGATTGATCACCTCATCTATGAACTTAGGGAATTTCATGCCGAAAGGTGTTCGATTAAATTCCCCAACCAAATAATTATGTTGTTTATTGATTCTTTCCAAGGGATTGTTTAAGGATTGATAGATTGTTGCATGAAATTGTACTCACTGCTTCTTAATTGTGTGCTTAGCCAAGGGATTGTGTGATTGCAAGATTTAGAAAGGGGTTGGTATCACGGGAGTGAATTAACCTAGAATTGAGATTCATAGACATAAGACAACCTAGTTTGTGAAATTGAACATCATTAGTAATTCAATTGACTTCTCATTTCGATTGCCATGGTCTATATGCTTGTTTTAATTCTTGAATTTATATTTTCTTCGATCTCGTTGACTTTTTGGTTGACTTTTGTGTTTCGCTTTATTTTACTTAAAATGCTTAATTAGGACTGTTCGTGACAAACATACCCTAGATGTATGGTCGTGTTGGCTTTGGCGTGTTCCTCTCTTTCTTTTTCTCCTACCTCTCTCTTTTTTCCTTTTGAATGGGATAAGTGTGCCTTGTTGTTTTCCCCGTCGTTGATGAGGTGGGGTCGTACTAGATGTACGGTCGTGGTCCCTCGGTTTACAGCTACAAGTTTTTCTCACACGCGCGGCTAGCTGGCCAAAAAACGAGGCTTTTTTATGTTTTCTCCCAAAATTCTCGTCTTCTAACAAACATCAGTTTTCAATCCCCCCCCCCACTTCCTATGGTCTAGAAAAGTGGATAGAAAAAGCATGTGAGTGAGAGATAGGAGAGAGGAAAATTTCGAACCATCGTGGGAGATTGCTAGAGACAATAGAACTCATAAAGTCAATCATAGTTCTAAGCAGGATAAAACACTGTCATTGAATATCATATCATGGCAAGTTAGTCGTTTAATTGTAGCGAAATGACAAGTACTCAGAAAAGCATATTATAAAGAGATTCAATAAAAGAGAGAATAGGCGATTGACCAGGCAGTTGATTTCAGGTGATAAATCCTAGATCTAGGTGCTTTGATTTCATTTATTCAGGGAATCTTAGGTCTAGGGATTTCTGATATGGATTAACCCACTCTCGTGGTAGAAATCCTATCCTAACATGCAACAATCACAATGATGTTTTGCTAATTGAACATATTAAGAAGCATTAAAAATGTCCCATGCAACCATCCTAAAACAGCTATTCAACCTCTTTTTAGAGTATTCTAGAGCAACATTTAATAATTGCAACATGCATGAACAAAAGACTAACTAACCCTCTCGGGCTTAGAAGCCTTAAGAGCACCTTATTGCATAAGATACTTGTGGTTCTAAGCCCCAAAACACCAAATCTAAGATCTATCACCCTAATCTAACCAAATCAATCACCCAATGATGACTACTCACAAACCATTTCAGATTTCACCAGATCTTTGAAGAACAATGATTTTATCATAGTAGAAGATTGGCAAGAAAAGAGATAAGAGGATTTGAGTTTAAGATTCAGATTGAACTAAGAAGAACAAGAAGAACAATAACATAAAATACTGAAATTACAGCTTGAATCTTTAACAAAATGCAATACAAGATCTAAAATAGCAAAAGAACAATAGAGAGAAAACTAAGGTGGCTCTCCCATGAAATGGAGGCTAAGAGACTATTTATAGGAGTGGACAAAGAGTTAAAATCGAGCAAAAGGAGAGATTTTAGGGTTTTGGCTCGGATCAGGTGAGAATCTATCAAGCCAGACCGATGTGGCTCTCCTCCTGACCGATGTTGAGTAGCTAGAGCTGCTCTGGCCGATGCTGAGGTTGGTCTGGTCGATGCTGATCAACTAGAGCTCCCTTGACCGATGTTGAGTGTCTCTTGACCGATTTTGAGCTCAGAAATGTGATGAATCCTTGTTCCTTTGGTTCTTAATGATCCTTAATGATTTATGGTTCCTCTTTATCACCTAAAATGCAATATGTACACGAATGCAAGCCTAAAAGACTCCAATGCATCCTAATTAGTGCTAAAATGATGATAAAAGATGAGCTAAAGGACACTAAATATCATACATATCAACTCCCCCCAAACTTAAACCTTGCTTGCGCTTAAGCAAAACAAAATCCAAGTAAGAGAAAGAGGTTTGAAAAACAAGAATCTAGCAACCTAAAGTCTTCTAGAAGGGAGAATGATCGAGTTTGGACAAAAAGTGTTTGGGTCTAAAGTGTCCAAGAACTCGTCTGAAACAAGAAGTGTTAGGCCAAGGGTGAGAGGGGAATCATTCTAGAATGGAGAATGATCGAGTTTGGAGAAAAAGTGTTTGGGTCTAAAGTGTCCAAGAACTCGTCTGAAACAAGAAAAGCCATGAAAACTGAAGTGAAACAAATGATCATGTTAATTAAGCATCAGGTTTAAACTCAAATAAAATTGAAGGAAATCATAGACTAGCAAGATTCAAGGACTACGTGCGTAGCTTTTTAAACATCAAGATCAAATGCAAATGAACTTCAAGACTTTTCGAGACTACTTGAGACAAAATCGATGATCTAGAGTGAAGGTTGCCAAATTCTTTCTTTAAAAGCGAAATGAATGCAACCTAGATGAGACTCAATACTAGTCTAAATGCAATGCAATCCTAAATGCAAAACCCGAATGAAAACACAAAATCTTTTGGTTTTTTGGAAATTTTTGATTTTTTTTTGTTTTTCCGAAAAAGCATAAATATTGACAATGC
>OVAU01002492.1:0-12447 GCA_900406315.1 Biscutella laevigata subsp. laevigata
TTAAGTAGATAAACCCTGTTTTAATAGAATAGATTTTTAATGCATCATAACTAAAAAAATCCTAAAAAAATATCTCATGTATCACTTAATTACATTTAATAATTTTAAGAATATTACAATTAGGTGTTGTTTGTTACAACAAACTTAAAATCACGTATGTTGATGAAAATATTTAGGAAAATATTAATTACTTTTACTAGATATTTATTGTAATAAAATAAAAATCACTTATTTGAAATAAAATTTCAAATCATTAAAAAGCTAAAATAAATTATTTGTTAACAATTTTAATAATAGACTAAATTTGTCTATCAAAATTAATATTCAAAAATCTATAATTTTTGCATTATAAATTTCACCAATATAATCATACCTATTCTATTGATATCAATCTTAACAATTTAAAACTAATATCAATCCTAAAATATTTTAATTAATTAGATATAAATTAGTATTTCATATAAATTTTCAAATCAAAATATAAAGCATGTAGAGCCTAAAAAGGGTATATATTATTATAGTTTTATTATTTATTGAGTCATTTCAAAATAAAAATATCCGTGGGGACTAAATTCTAGTTGTGGTAATATTCAAGTACTCACTCGTAGTATTTTCATATAATTTTTTCAACCAATATATGTAAAGTCTAACAGTTCATCATTGTTGAAAACAAAACGTAAGTTAATTGGGCCTTTATTTTTTGCGAAGGCTCAAAGTTATTGAGCCTTAATTAGGCCCAAAGGAAAGGAGAATTTATTTGTTGTTGTTTTTTCTTTTGCAGAAGAAAGACTTGCATAGTTACACACTCAGTGAGAGACCAGAGAGAAAGAGACCGAGATTCTCCGGTGGTAACATTGAAGCTGTGGAAAAATGAATCCGACTGGTCAACAGGTTAGTTGAAGATTTTCAGTTTGATTGTTAACGAAAGCAGATAAATATTAGACTTAATTCTTTCATGAGCGATCAAATTTCTCTGAAATTTCTTGAATTCGGGAGAAAAAAAACTCTTTCTTTTTTGTTCTTACATACATCTATTCCCAAGATTTTGTTTTGTTTTCTGTTTCCCAATCGCATGCAATCACATTGGATGAGTTTTGTTCTTCGCTTACTTATTTGAGTGAATACAGTGGCTTTTCTGTTCATTTCTCTAGTTTTATGAGTTTGAAAATTTAGGGTTTTTGAGATAATTGAGTTCATAAATGTACCTTTAATTGTAGATTTCGTTTCAAACAACCACTATGAATGGTCAAGATCCATCGACGATGATGCTTTTGGATCCAAAAGATGAAACCAATAGTGGAGGAGGGATTTCTCAAGCTGAGTTTGCTTTGTTCAATACCAAGAGGCTTCAATCTGATCTTGAAGCTAGGGGTAACAAAATTAAACAGCACGAAGATAATTTGAAGTTCCTCAAGTCTCAGAAAAGCAAATTGGATGAGTCAATCGTCGACTTGCAAGGTCTCTAACTTGTTCATGCTTGCTTGCTTGTACCACATTTTAAGCATTGTGGGCATTTTAGATTGCTATACTCTGAAATTGGAGACGTTACATTTTCTTTTCTTTCATTTCTTTGCAGTTAATCTGAGTAAACTTCATTCAACCACCACTCCTAGAAACGAAGACTCTGATAACAATCTCGAAGGTGAAGATATCAATGAACAGATTCTTCAGCACGAAAAAACAGCTGCTGGAGTTTTAGCTCTGGTTCAAACTCGTTATGGCTCACAGGCTATTAAGATGGAGTTGATAAAAGGTGTTGTTGGCGTGGTAGCCAAACTCGGGAAGGTTGATGATGAAAACCTCAGCCAGTTAGTCACATTACTCACCGTCATTTCCTTCACAAGATTTTCTTGGGATCATCTTGTTTATCTGAAACTGACTGAATAGTTTCTCTCATGGTACTTCAAAAATGCAGGGCTTTGTCTGATTATTTAGGGACTCGCTCAATGTTGGCAGTTGTATGCAAGGATTATGAGAGTGTTAAGGCTTTCGAGAAATATGATAACCAAGGCAACATTGATAGAAATGCTGGCCTTCAATTGCTTGGCTCTTCGATTGGCAGAACGATTGAAGGCCCTTTTGATGTCATCTGCCTTGAAAATCTGAGGTACTAATTTTTTTCTAATTCTTTTAAATGTATTACAATTTGTGTTAGATACTTTAATCTTCACTTCTTTTTCTGATATATCTTTATTTGGTGACTTTTAAGACCGTATGTTGGTATGCACATAGCTGATGATCCTCAGAGAAGGCTTCATCTTCTGAAACCAAAACTCGCTAACGGCGAGTGTCCTCCTGGATTTCTTGGGTTTGCTGTGAACATGATACAAATCGATCCAGCTTACTTGGTCTGTGTAACATCGTATGGATATGGTCTTCGTGAGACCTTGTTCTACAGTCTATTCTCCCGGCTTCAAGTTTATAAAACTAGGGTCGATATGCTTGCTGCCCTCCCGTGCATAAGTGACGGTGCAATATCTTTGGATGGAGGAATCATCAGGAAAGCTGGGATCTTCACTCTGGGAGCCCGGTAAGATTCTCTCAACTTTATGACCTGAAAACTTAATTCCCTCTTTGTGTTCGTCTCTGTTCTCCTTACTGTTTTCTGATGTTCTGAAACCAATGCAATTCCAGGGATGAGGTGAATGTGAAATTTGCGAAGCCAACTACTTCTCGCACAGTTGACAACTATAGTGAGATGGAGAAGCAAATGAAAGAACTGAAATGGAAGAAGGAGAAAACGTTGGAGGACATAAAGCGAGAGCAAGTGCTCCGTGATCATGCTGTATACAACTTTGGCAAGAAGAAAGAGGAGTTTGTTCGATTCTTAGCTCAGAGCTCAACCAATAACCAGGTAGTAATACTGCTTTTGATGTCTCTCCCGAGTCCTGACTATTTTTATCATAGTATCCTGACTCTGATATATTCATTGAACAAATCATGGAATCGTCTATATAATCATCTCTTCGTTACATTTCCAATTCAAAGCTTCAAAAAAATTTCTAAAAGGTTTCTATGGCTGACATTTGTCTGTTTATGTGTGTTATGGTGATACAGCAAATGAAATAGCCGAGATGAAAAGAGAGCAATCAAAGAAGAAGAAAGCTCAAAGTAACGGAAAGTCTTGCTTCAAAGGGAATCCTAGTTTAACTTGAACTTGTTTCCAGCTTAGCTTTTGATAAATTGCTTCCACGGAAAGCATTTAATCAGATGGTAAATTTGGAGAAATTTTCTGAAAGGGTGTTAGACCGGATTGGTTAGGAGCGGCTAATTACGGTTCTGTATTTCTATTATAGTCTTGATATGTTTCGGTTTTTGACCTTGCCGTGCACATAGGTCTTCTACTTCTAGTCTTAACACGTTCCTATGTGTGGTTTTTGTTTGTCGTCGACCAAAGGTTATATATAAGAAAACTATCCACAAAGATAACAACTTAAAAGGTGTTTTGAATTTTGGAGACGAGGAAACTATCCTCACAAAGGATAAGACTACAGAAAATCACGTAAACCGGATGATAGAAAATCCCGTAAATTGGAATTGAATTGATCGGTCTGGAGTTTTCTGAAAATTCTCCGTTCGTTTCTGCATCCAACTTTTCATTCCAGCAGATGTGGTATTAGATGTTATTCGTTTTTATATCTACATTCGGCATTTGAATGTCGAATATAGATATTGAATCAATATATTGTTCGTTTTTGTATTTGTATTTAGATATTGCATTTAAATATAATTTTGTTTTATGATTTTGTGTTTTCTCGAAAACTCGATTCTTCATTATTTCGAAATTCGAGTTTTCGTGTTTTCTAAAAACACCATGATTCAACTCTTTTCGAACTTTGAGATTCTCGGGTTTTCCCAAAAAAAGGATTCCGTATTTTTTCCCGAAAAACCGTGATTCAATTTTTTTTTCCCGAAAAACCGTTACTCCCGCTTTTTTCTCGAAAAACAGAGATTCCAGGTTTTTCCCGAGAAACCGTGATCTCGAGGTTTTCCCCAAAAAACTGTGATCAGAGGTTTTTTCAGAATGCTACATGAAGAACATAAGCCAGATGACGGGAACGGGAAGAACTTCTCTCTGAACTTCTCATTCATTCTTCCTCGACTTAACCGATTTCACTCCATTCCTCTCTCACATCTTATGTGAAAAACCAAACCTCTTTATAATTAAACTGTGTAATTTCACAAGTGTTAAAATCCCTTTACTTCAAAACCACCCTTTTGAAACACCACTTAAACCTAACCCAAAACACCTTGTGTATTAATCTGAACGCCTCAGACGATACCACATGTCTAAACTCATATTGTTTTGATCTTCCTTAGACTAAATCCCGATGGATTAATCTTTCCTAGATCTAACCCAAATAACCTCTACCTGATGGTCTTGACCTGACACAATTCCTCTTGAGGCTTGTGCTCTTAGAATCCTTCACTCTGTTGTATCTCGCTCTGAACAGCTCATACGATCATACAAATCTCTTTGACGCAATCTCTATTGAGGGCTTTTGCTCTTTTGAAATTCGTGCCTTCAATGCTTGAGATATGTCTTCTTTTTATAACCTTCAACCTTTCATTTTCCTTGTAGATATACTTGAATCATCTTTTCATTTTTCTTGTAGATAGAATACTCTCTAGATCTTTAATTGCAATATCTCTTATATTTTCTCCAGAGCTTGATACAAAATATTCTTTTAATATCTCCAGTTTATTATGATTTCCTTCTTCTTCTGATATAATCATCAACATCATGGATAATAGAACTCATGTTAGTATGCTCAACTTGGTACTATTGAGTACAATTTTGTTATTGTTAGTACAACTTGGTTCAATTAATTAGTAAAAATGTTATTTTTTCTGGTTTCTAAAGATAATAGTGGATTGATGCAGGATTTTTTTCAGTCATACAAACTTTATGAAGGCACCTAAGATACAAACTAGGTGTGATATTACTAAAACGATCAAGATTCTAGAGTGCACACTTGTAGATAAAGGAGAGATCATGTGGTTTCAAGAGAACACGTAGTTATAACACATTATTAAGATGTTTATAGGGAGTCAAACCGTAAAGGGATGGACATGCGGATGCAACTTGTCCGCACAATTTATACGGATAAGAAGGGGAAGTGTTGGTTTGTTGTTAATGGCATTCCAATTCGGTACTTCTTTAAGAGAACATGCCCATAATATCTAGTATGGACTGCAGCACTATTACCCAAATAAATATAAGGAGTTGGGTAGCCTTCGTTGTGAAGAGACATTTCGGCCTAGAAGAAAGAATACAACTAAGCAATGTGGAGAGTATGCTTTGAGAAGAGACATTACATTGTTTTTACAATCAAGATTGATGGGCTGAAATCAAGGTCGGTAAATGTGGAACATATTTGAAAGTAGAGATGTATATATATATCACCACTCTTTTCATATATATGATGTTCGAGAAGGGAGAAATTAAGAATGTTTACAAGAGGAAGTATAATTCTTCAAGATACAAGAAGACTCTTAATTAATACCGTTCTGGAAAAAAGAATAAGCATTAGGTGAAGTGAATGTTAGACTGTTTTCAAAATTAAACATAAATTAAAATGCAAGTAGAAACCAAAAAAACAATTATTGAATTTATTGATACAAGATGGTTGAACAAGCTACATGTTGTACTTTTCAAGTTATCCACTAAAAGAAAGAATACTTGCATGAAAATGATTGTGTTTCACTTGACAATATTGAGTGACCATAAATTTTTCAATTTTTATGTTATGGTTTTATTCTATATATTTTTATTGTTATATCACATATAAATATATAATTGTTTACAACAAAATATCATTGGATGAGCATAAAATATTAGGTGATATATAAATATCATCTGACCCAATAAATAGTAGTTGTGCCTAATTACAAATTTATAAGTAGTTGTACTATAACTTTTTTGGAACAGAAAATATAATTGAACGCCGATACAAAAATTTAGACTTAGATGTCCCAATAAAACATAGTTGTATCTTAAATTCTTAATACAAAGATATACGGTGATATCAATAAACCTAGTTGTACAAATTCGTACATAATTGTATCAATAAATGTTAGTTGTCCACAAACAAACACATGATAACATCAAAATATTCATACAAAGAAATCAATTTTTCTTCTTCTGTCGAATCATTCATTACAATCTAGTCATACAAGCCATATGGTCTAGTTTTCGAAGTTTTTCTTCGGCGTTCTCTTAAGGATGAGAAACTTGCATCTTTTTATCTTCCTTTTTCAATATAATCTGAAGGCAAAACACACAAATCTTAAAAAAATTGTCCTATAATAAGCCAATACTCATTTCTCCATGAAATAATATCTTGAGCATAGCTCATACAAAGGAATTTCATCCTCTTTATTATACATAGCCATAAAATTACATGTTCACACGAATATCGCTCTATATCAAAATGCTTGCAGAAGCAAAAAATTTGTGTGTCAAGATAACAATATAACACTTACTTTCACGTCCAATCACATTGTATTCGCACATGAAATCATTCAGTTCATACACATTTGACGACTATACACCTTTACATCTCGTGTGCAATTCATTCTCCACAAAGAATCTAAGGTATTGAATGGTGGAATAGTTTTTAGTATTTAAAGTAGGCAATTAGAGTGGATAAAATGAACCCACTAATAATTCACCATCCACTAGTTAATATGTAGTTGTAGGTAAATTAATATTAAAATATTGAATAGTTAAAATGGGTAATTTTGTAATGGATTTTGATGCATATAATATGCAATTATGCCCACACACCATATTGGGCAATATTGAATAGTTAAAGTAGACAATATTGAATATAAATATAGTAATAAAAAAATAAGTAATAATTTATTTTAATGCTTTCATATTTTATTTTGATGAATAATATTAGTAAATAATATTGTTTTATTAAGAGAAATTTTTCAAAATATTACTAAACTTTACCTATGTTTTTAGAATTTTTATAAATAAGTGTTGGATTTAAAATTATTATATTTTTTAGATAACTAAAAAATTAACAATAAATTCATGGATTGGATTATAGTATGCATTCGATATAATAATTCTAGGTGGGAAAATCAATATAGACATTAAATATTTGTAGTTATTCAATATTTTATTTTATGACATGTATTCCTTAATAATTAAAAATTTCATAATGTTTATAAAATAATTATGTAATATTAATGTTATTTTTATATATATGTTGTTATTAATGTTATTATTATAATTATAGTTATTATTGTTAGTATTATAATTACTATATAAACAACATATAAAAAAATCATTTTTTAGAGAAAACTAGTTTTACCACCATTCACTAGTTAATATGTAGTCATAGGTAAATTAATATTAACCATGCATTATAGAAATTAAAAAAAACATGCATTATAGAAAAAACCATGCATTATAGTGTCCATTATTAAAATAATAACCATGCATTATAAAAAAAATCAAAAATTATTAGTTAGGTGGCAAAAAAAACATTGAGCTACCTACTTGTAAGTCCTACATGATTATAAATACACTCATATGAAAACATTTGTTTCTCATTCTTCCTCATTCCATCTTCTCTAAGTTTAGTTTATTTCTCCTTCTTTTATTTTTATAAGTAATTCTATTTTATCTATATAAATATAGTAATAATAAGAAAACCAGTAATACTTTATTTTAATGCTTTCATATTTTATTTTGATGAATAATATTCGTAAATAATATTGTTTATTAAGAGAAATATGTCAAACTATTACTAAAATTAACCTATGTTTTTAGAATTTTTATAAATAAGTGTTGGATTTAAAATTATTATATTTTTAGATAATTAAAAAATTAACAATAAATTCATTGATTGAATTATAGTATGCATTCAATACAATAAATTTTAGGTGGGAAAAACAATATAGACATTAAATATTTGTAGTTGTTCTATATTTTATTTTGTGTCATGTATTCCTTAATAATTAAAATTTCATAATATTTATAAAATAATGATGTAATACTAATGCTATTGTTATATATATATTGTTATTAATCTTATTATTTTAATTATAGTTATTATTGTTAGTATTATCGTTACTATATAAACAACATATAAAAAATCCATTTTTTAGAAATCCATTTTGTAAAAACAATAGTTTTACCACCATTCACTATTTAATATGTAGTCATTGGTAAATTAATAACCATGCATTATATAAAAAAACCATGCATTATAGTGTGCATTATTAAAATAATAACCATGCATTATAAAAATAATAAAAAGAAAAACTTATTAGTTAGGTGCAAAACAAAAACATGTGAGCTACCTACTTGTAAGTCCTACATGATTATAAATACACTCATATGAAAACATTTGTTTCTCATTCTTCCTCATTCCATCTTCTCTAATGTTAGTTTATTTCTCATTTTTTTTACAAGTAATTCTATTTTATCTATACAAATATAGTAATAATAAAAAAACCACTAATAATTTATTTTAATGCTTTCATATTTTATTTTGATGAATAATATTTGTAAATAATATTGTTTTATTAAGAGAAATTTGTCAAAATATTACTTAAATTTACCTATGTTTTTAGAATTTTTATAAATAATTGTTGGATTTAAAATGATTAAATTTTTGAGATAATTAAAAAATTAACAATAAATTCATGGATTGAATTATAGTATACATTAAATATAATAGTTTTAGGTGCCACACGCATATTACACTTTTGTTTTTATAGTTCATGGATTTAATATAATAATATCAAAAAATTATAATATATAAACGATATTGCTCATCACAAAAAGTTTTGGGTGACCAGAAAATGACAATCCGATAAAGTGATTATAGTCTAACATTATAGTAAAACATATACCATGCCTTTTATGGTGTTAGTTGCGGTTTTAATTTGAAGATAATATAAAGATTTATTTCTTGTTTAGAAAATTATGTTAAGTGAAAAATGAAAGAAAGTTGAATATAGAAAGTTATTTGTGGATATAAACTTTTAGAAAGTGCTATATTTTTACTAGATGATTTTTTATGTCTCTCTAGTTATTGAATTTGAAATCGTTAATATGTATTATAACTTTCTTGTCATTTTTTCATCAAGCAATGCAAGTTGATATAATAAGTAATTTAGACTAAATATATTTACAGAAAATAAAACAATTATGTCTAAATATATAAAGCAGAAATAATTTGTTTTAAGTATTATCATCCAAACAACAATGGATATTAAAACACATACAAATAAATGATATAGTTTTATTTTGTAACAACACAAATTATATAGATTTTTGCATAATTATTGACTCTATTACATAGTACTTAGTTTTGTGTATAATGTTGATAATTTTTATATTGAAGATATGACTTCAAATCGTCCTCAAAATAGAAACCGTTTCGAGCAAGGCAATACAAGTACTCCCAATGAAACCACAATACGGGTATGTTACTTATTTATTAAAAGCAAATTTTCATTGTCGTTAAACTTAAAATAAAAATATAAATATGCATGAATTATCGTAGAGCGAAGAAAATCTTAGATGGACTTATCAGTTGAAGAAAGACTGATTGAGTTGTATGACGAAGCAATTGCCTTAGGTAAATACTCTTTGAAAGATCCATAAGCCTATGGTAGAGAATATATTGTTGACAAGTTTAATGCAGTTCAACCTTAAAGTGAATTATAAGTTTTTCTAAGAAAACCTCGATCAATTTTAAAAAATAAAATATAAGAGGTGGAAGGAGCTTATGTCGTCTACCGGCATTACGATTGATCCGACAACGTCTACAATTTTTGCATCTGAATCATGGTGGCAAGATCATGAAATGGTAATTTATTATAGTATCACATTACTAATTAACGTCTAAAAAATTGTAGACGTTATCGGATCAACGGTAATGCCACTAGACGACATAAGCTCCTTCCACCTCTTATATTATCTTTTTAAATTGATCGAGGTTTTCTTTGAAAAACTTATAATTCACTTTAAGGTTGAACTCTGCGTTAAACTTGTCAACAATATATTCTCTACCATAGGCTGATGGATCTTTCAAAGAGTATTTACCTAAGAATTGTTTCGTCATACAAATCAATCTTCTTTTTCCGTTGATAAGTCCATCTAAGATTTTCTTCGCTCTACGATAATTCATGCATATTTATATTTTTATTTTAAGTTTAACGACAATGAAAATTTGCTTTTAATAAATAAGTAACATACCCGTATTGTGGTTTCATTGGGAGTACTTGTATTGCCTTGCTCGAAACGGTTTCTATTTTGAGGACGATTTGAAGTCATATCTTCAATATAAAATTATCAACATTATATACAAACTAAGTACTATGTAATAGAGTCAGTAATTATTCCAAAGTCTATATAATTTGTGTTGTTATAAAATAAAACTATATCATTTATTTGTATATGTTTTAATATCCATTGTTGTTTGGATGATAATACTAAACAAATTATTTCTGCTTTATATATTTAGACATAATTGTTTTATTTTGTAAATATACTTAGTCTAAATTACTTATTATATCGACAAAAAAGTTATAATACATATTAACGATTTCAAATTCAATAACTAGAGAGACATTAAAAAAAATTCATCTAGTAAAAATATAGCACTCTCTAAAAGTTTATCCACAAAATAACTTTCTATATCCAACTTTCTTTCATTTTTCACTTAACATAATTTTCTAAACAAGAAAAAAATGTTTATATTTTCTTCAAATTAAAACCGCAACTAACATCATAAAAGGTATGGTATATGTTTTACTATAATGTTAGACTATAATCACTTTATCGGATTGTCATTTTCAGGTCACCCGAAACTTTTTGTGATGAGCAATATCGTTTATATATTTTAATTTTTTGATATTATTATATTAAATCCATGAATTATAAAAACAAAAGTGTAATACGTGTGTGGCACCTAAAATTATTATATTGAATGCATACTATAATTCAATCCATGAATTTATTGTTAACTTTTTAATTATCTCAAAAATATAATAATTTTAAATCCAACACTTATTTATAAAATTTCTAAAAATATAGGTAAATTTAAGTAATATTTTGACTAATTTCTCTTAGTAAAACAATATTATTTACAAATATTATTCATCAAAATAAAATATGAAAGCATTAAAATAAATTACTGGTTTTTTTATTATTACTATATTTATATAGATAAAATAGAATTACTTGTAAAAAAAAAAAAAAAAGAGAAATAAACTAACCTTAGAGAAGATAGAATGAGGAAGATTGAGAAACAAATGCTTTCATATGGGTGTATTTATAATCATGTAGGACTTATAAGTAGGTAGCTCACGTGTTTTTTTGCCACCTAACTAATAAATTTTTATTTTTACTTTTATTTTTATAATGCATGGTTATTATTTTAATAATGCACACTATAATGCATGGTTTTTTTATTTCTAGAATGTATGGTTTTTTATTTATTTATATAATGCATGGTTAATATTGATTTACCTATGACTACATATTAACTAGTGAATGGTGGTAAAACTATTTTTTTCTAAAAAATAAATTTTTTATATGTTCTTTATATAGTAATTATAATACTAACAATAATAACTATAATTATAATAATAAGATTAACTACAACATATATATAACAATAACATTAATATTACATAATTATTTTATAAACATTATGAATTTTTTAATTATTAACGAATACATGACATAAAATAAAATATAGAATAACTACAAATATTTAATGTCTATATCGATTTTTCCACCTAAAACTATTGTATTGAATGCATACTATAATTCAATCCATGAATTTATTGTTAGTTTTTTAATTTTCTAAAAAATATAATAATTTTTAAAAATCTAAAAACATAGGTTAATTTTAGTAATAGTTTTACAAATTTCTCTTAATAAAATAATATTATTTACAAATATTATTCATCAAAATAAAATATGAAAGCATTAAAATAAATTATTACTGGTTTTTTTATTATTACTATATTTATATAGATAAAATAAAATTACTTGTAAAAAATAAAAAAAAAAGAGAAATAAACTAACCTTAGAGAAGATGGAATGAGGAAGAATGAGAAACAAATGTTTTCATATGGGTGTATTTATAATCATGTAGGACTTACAAGTAGGTAGCTCACGTGTTTTTTTGCCACCTAACTAATAATTTTTTATTTTTTTTATAATGCATGGTTATTATTTTAATAATGCACACTATAATGCATGGTTTTTTTTCTTTCTATAATGCATGGTTTTTTTTTATTTCTATAGTGAATGGTTTNCTTTCTATAATGCATGGTTTTTTTTTATTTCTATAGTGAATGGTTTACATATGACTACATATTAGCTAGTGAATGGTGGTAAAACTATTTTTTTCTAAAAAATGGATTTTTATATGTTGTTTATATAGTAATTATAATACTAACAAT
>OVAU01002493.1:0-12446 GCA_900406315.1 Biscutella laevigata subsp. laevigata
GTCTCTGCCGATTTAGTGACAGAGAAAAATCCTGTTAGCAACTATCTACATGTACCAGCATACCCAACTGACCACCCGTACGCCATGATGCATCACCCAGACCACATGACCGCCACACCAGTGAGCGAGTTCATTACTACCCGACCGTCGATCTTACTCAACCGGCTACTTGAGGGACCGCGTGGACTAACTCGATGCATCTACCAACCGAACCGTACTACTCGACACATTCGATTGCCGAGACCAGCCAACCAAATGCCAGTTTTTAATTGGCAGGTGCCTATGTCTTCTACTTTCCGTAACTTAACTATCCCACCAGGATAGAACACTCTCCGTGAATTGGGTAGTTGCTAGGCTCAACTTCTTCGGCTAATTGTATCCATAATAGTCAAAGATGCACTCTATTCTTCGCTCTCAATCAAAGTATGCACCTTGGTCAACCTTACAAACAAATGTAGGAATTGTTAGTTTAATATGGTTAGCGTCTTGATGATGTAAACCATCATCAATTGCTCAGCCTCTAGGGACTTGTTGCCTTGGTCAATTTCTGTTTTGCTCTGGAGGTTAGTATTGCCTCGGATGATGATTTTGTAAAGGTGGTTGATGTCACTCAGATTTTACCCTAGACAGTTAATTATCTGCAAGTGCACAGACGGTCAACTGCAGTACTTAGGGATCGAATCCACAGAGACTAAAGACTAACACAAAGAGACATGCAAGACTGAGCAATGGCTAAAACATAGAGAAAGGTTGATTTAGCAGGCAATGGTGAGGTGATGAAAACAGTAAATAATACAACGAGGTAAAAATAAGATAAGCAAGCAATCAGACATAAGGTTTAAAAGGGTTTTTGGCGGGAACAGTTCAGGCATGTGGTTGAAAAAAGAATTGGGGATCTACATAACACAAATTAGATTATGGACTAACACTTTGAACACCTCGCGTTCCTCACTCAACGCTCAGCAAGAGCAATAGCAAGTAGTGAATCTAATTTGTCTGCCTCAATGGGGCTGATCGATCCTGTTTGTCAGATTGGATCGATCTTGTTTGTCAGATTGGATCGATCAATTCAAGACTCTTCTAATTACTGGTTTGAGTGATTCGATTTGGTGCTTGTCAGGCTTGAATCTACCTTAGCCTAGACTTGATTTGCCAGGTCAAGTCAGGCTTCAAATCAGTAGTTAGGAGAGGATACTTGAGAATCCTTTAGATAATAATCTGGGTGATTCAATTAGTGTTTGTTAGACTTGAATCATCATAAACTTTAGATTCAACTTGTCAGATTGAAACCAGGTTACAGATCAGCCCCTAAAGGATCCAGTTTATCTTTTCGCTAAACCTAATCTAAACATGAACCCTAGTAGACCCTTTTGTATAACCTTAGATTCGAGCTAATGATCTACTCAGACATAATCATGACAATCAAACAAGGCATAGTTGAAAGCATAAATCAGTACTCAGATAGAATCAAAACAGGAGTTCCAGATACAGAGTTGTCAAATCTAAAGCAATCTCCCCTAGCAAAATCAATAATAAAAACCCTAGTTTTTGAAAACAATAAGCTGGAAATAATAAGGAAAAAGCGTATTGAAACTCGTGTCTCTCTGGTGCTTTTATAGTCTTCAGGGTACATGTGGGCTTGGGCTTCAAAATCGAAGATTCTGGGAAGGTCGGTCTCGAGGTTTGATCGAACATGTCTGATCCTCGGGCTCGAATCCCTGTTTTCTCGCATCATCTCGAACGACTTCTTCTTTGGATAAGGTTCGATCGAACTCGATGGGGTTCGACGAACTGGGTCTCGGTTCCTTCTGGGCCTTGTTCTTTGCAGGTCGGGCCAAATAGATCTTGCTCGTAGTGAAGGTTCGATCGAACGTGGTAGGTGTTCGATCGAACTGTTTCCCAGACGGGAGTGACTTCTTCAGAACTTCTCCAAAAGCTGCACAGAACTCTTCTATTCCAAAATATCTCTTTCATACCTGTGAAAACCAGAAAGGAGACAAAGAAGCTCCAAAAGCATATTAATAACTCATAAAGTAGTTCAGAATCTCATCAAAAGATGGGATCGAAACCACTAAAAACAGGACATATCAACTTCCCCAGACTTGAACCTTTGCTTGTCCTCAAGTAAAGACAGCTAAAGGCCCAAGGAGGAAATCGTAGGTACTCTATTCTCTTCAGCCAGCCATAGTCTAAAACCGTCATGTCAATCATACACAAACTAAAAGTGTTAGCACATTATCCTCAAATCCCCACGATGACCTCCCAAACCTGTACATACTCTGAACCTCCACCTGAATAGATTCTGCATTGAAATCAACTGACTTACTACATTCATTAAAGAGAGCGTGAGTTTCTTGTCCAAAAGTTATTCCAATCAGGAAAAGAGGGTTCGGCTGAAAGGAGGCTGTGTATTGGTGAGGTTGAAGTGTTTGGGGTATGGAATGAAAAGTTGGCCAAAGGGGACATATCATTATGCAAAATCATGAGAGAGAGCGAGCAAATGAGGATCTTGACCTAGCACGCTATCTAGCAGTAGGAATCATCTACCCAAACTTAAATTAAATCGAGCAATTACCATCTGAACATTAATGTTTTCTCAACTCGTTTCCACCCTTTTTCCCTTTTCTCCTCTCTTCTGTTATTATATATATATATATATATATATATTTACGAGGAGGGTTCGATCGAACTTAATATAGTTCGGTCGAACTATGCAATCTCGGCTAAGGGGTTCGATCGATCCGGTTATCAGCTCGATCGAACACTTCCTTTCTCCCGAGAGCAGGGTTTTCCAAATGATTTCTAATCAATAGCAGACAGCACTCAATATTCAACCTTCGAATTAAAAATACCCAACAACGAATCTATAACCCCAACCAATGCTATACTTCATATTCTCAAGAGGAAAAACACACAAACATTGCAATCATATCATGATCATTGTCTAGCCACCTAAGATTCCAACTATCTAAACAGCAGCAGGACCAAGTTAACTCAAACTCTCTCCATAGTTTTTACACATGAATGAACTCCTAATAGCATGAAAAAGAGAGATATCTGGGGCTAGAAAAGAGGTTTTGGTTTAGAGAGAGTTACCAAACTAAAGGTGAGTTCAACCACTCAGGATCAGAAAGAGTGGAAAAAAGTGGAACAAATCTTGAGCGTAATTCACTTCTCTTTCCTGATATTAAACTCCTGACAAGAAAATTTAAAATTCATATTAGGTTATGATAAAAAGTCAGTCTCAGATCCAATAAAACTCTACCAAGCCTTGGTTTTCTGGGAGGGAGTTTGGTCATGTGGTTCCTCAGTTTTCCTGTACTAAACAACAAGTAGTTATGGTGGTACTAGACAGTAGACCTTTACAATGAGGTTAGTCATCATAAGAGAATGTCATAATTCCAAAATCATGCAAGAGTTAGTAAGTCCTAAATCAAGAAATCCAAGAAAGTATTGTGGGCTGAGGCACACTCCCCCACACTTAGTTCACACTGTCCCAGTGTAAAGAACCTGAAAGCACGATAATACATGCCCCCTTGCGATCGAACGCCTTGACAACTAGAGACGCCTTAGGCCGGCCGGATAAGGGTTGCCACGAAGCGTCTTCCGCCAGATCCTGTGGGTAAACAACACCAAATTTGTTAAGCTTTCAAAATGAGCCAAAATAAAAGATATAGTCGAAAGAGATTCATAGAAAAGAAAGATTAGGTTGATGGAATGAAAATGAGTTTTCCGATTGCGGTCGTGTACGGCTTGGCCGGCTGTAATACGAAAAGTGAAACGTAGTTTCACGGCCTAAACGTCTTGGATGGAGATGAAACATGGTATTAGTTATCTCTTGAGGAAATGAGGAGATGTAGTCGAGAGAGATCTGAGAAAGGTGATGATTAGGCTGGAGGAGAAGGAATAGGGCCACGACATACGGCCGTGACTACGTCATTCGGCCATAGAAGGAGAAACTCGTCAAGTTCTCCTGACCTAATCAACTCCAAATGGCGTGAAACTTTGCAAGCTTGGATCTTTGGGAAAATGATGAAGAAAAGTCGAGAGAGGTCCTTGAAACTTCGAGCTTAGGCTGATGGAACAGATTGAGGTCTTCACAAACGGTCGGATGATGCTTTATCGGATGATTGTTGCGATTGCGGCTTGAGAAAAGTGAACACTTGATCAAGGAAGAATAATGAGAGAAAGAAGGATTTGGTTTTGGATATCACACACCAAAACCCTAAGGGATATTACACACCCTTAGTTTGAACTACCAAAGAGAGAATGAAATCTCATGATTTTAAAAGTTGAAAGTTAAGTTCTTGCCAAAATGGCTACACCCTTTAAATAGTCTAAGGCCAAATATTAGCCAAACCTTAAAAGGGTAAAAGAGACAAAACTTGAAATGCGTCCTTGGTGCGGCCTTTTGGATGAAGTCTAGTGCAATGGGCTTCGTCAAATCTCCAATGAGTAAACCCAGTGGGACAAACTTCATTGGTAGGAAGAGTATCCCTTAAGACCTCATTGGCCGGCATTAGTTACTCGAAGAGGATATGAAGAAGTGATTCATGATCGAATCTTCCTCCTTCTCCAAGTGATGGCAATGAGTGTCTAGCTCCTTTAGGACCTTCATGATGGTTGCAGACAACCTCTTGGCTTGTGCATGAGTGAATGGTCCAGTGGGAACTTGATATACGAATGCATAGCTTGGAGAAAGAGTGCGAGGTTGAAGAAACAACTCTTGAAGTTCCCACTGGGCCAATCACTCATGCACAAGCTAAGAGGTTGTCTACAACCATCATGAAGGTCCTAGAGGAGCTAGACACTCATTGACAACACTTGGAGAAGGAGGAAGATACATCATGCATCACTTCCTCATCTCATCTCCGAGTGACTAAAGCCAGTCAATGAGGTCTTAAGGGGTACTCTTCCTACCAATGAGGTTTGTGCCACTTGGTTTACTCCTTGGAGGTTTGACGAGACCAATTGCACTAGACCTCATCCAAAAGGCCGCACCAAGGACGCCCTTTGAGCAATCTAGTTGTTGGGAGAAGATGCGCCTTTGGTTCTTTATCCATTTAGTCTTTTACTTTTGTCTCTTTTGCCCTTTTAGGGTTTTGCCATTTCGCTTCCTTAAACTTTTTAAAGGTTGTAGCTGTTTGGCAAAAGACTTCAACTTTTAATCATTTTAAACTTATGATAATTCATTTCTCTTTGGAAGTTCAACTAAGGGTGTGTCATATCCCTTAGGGTTTCGGTGTGTAATATCCAAAGCCAAACCTTTCCTTGCTCTCAAATTCTGTTCTAAGTGTTCTTTGTTTCAAGCCATCAAACGCACCAACATATTCTATCAGCCTAAGCTCAAGCCTTTCAGGATCTGCCTCGACTGTTCTTCATCATTTCCATAAAGATCTGGGCTTGCAAAGTTTCATAACCATTGGAGTTGCGTAGGTCAGAGGAACTCTCCGAGTTTCTCCTTGTACGGCCGCATGACGTAGCCACGATAGCTCCTTTTCAAGTCCTCTGGCCGTTTCAGCTCTTTTCCACAATCTCTCTCGACTACATCTCCTCATTTCCCCTGAAAACCAAGCACAACAAGTTTCAGCTTCATAAAAAACGTTTAGGCTGTGGGATTCGCACATTGGCCTTAGTACGGCTGGCGGAGCCGTACACGGCAACATCTGACAACCCCATTTCAAGTTCTCCGGCCAAAAATTTAATTTCCCTCAATCTCCTTCGACTATCTCTCATTTTACTCTGGTTTTAAGGTTTGACAAGTTTCACCTTGATTGCTCACACAATTTGACGGAAGTTGTCTCTTGGCCACCACTTCTCCGGCCGGCCTTAAGACGTCTCGAGTGGTCAAGCGTTCGATCGCTTAAGTGGGATTGTGTCAAGTGGTATCAGAGCCCTTGACCAACTCACCTCCGCCAAAATCAGGGAGTCTTCTTCACCTTTCCTTAAAGCTTTCGTATTTGCATGCTTAGGTTGCGTATTAGTCCAGAACCGAAGAAAACCCCTAAACATTTTGTGTTTTACTTTTGTCTAGTTAAGTTTACATTTGCATCTGGTCTGATTAGTTCATCCTTGTTCTCTGTTTCGAAGTTTAGAACCAAAGTTTACATATTTCTTGAAAACAAAACACCTTTGCTTTTTGATCGAATTTCCTTACATTTTGGCAAAAAGCACTTGTGTTATTTGGACTGATTAGTAGCTGTCTTTTGTTTGGTTTGTCTCAGGTGAGAGAAACCATTGGCAAAGAAAGAAAGACGTTACTTTAGGGACCACTTTTGGCGCGTCCTGACAATCACGACCAAAAGCACTTTTGGGATCACACATCCGTACGACGTCCTTGCACTCCCATTCTCTCACCCAATCATATATCACATGCAAGACTAAAAGAGACAGCCGTCTCTGGCAAACGGAACAAGGGCAAAAGAGTCATAGAGACAAGAGGGGTACGAGACAAAGTTGCCACAGACGCCTATTGTGGTCCCCAACGTTCGACGCTTGCTTAATTTCTCCAAGACGCTCCTCAAGCTTGTTAACCACGACACCTCACTCTTACCACACACATGCCTCTAAAGGCAATAGAACTCGATCAGCTTCACCCGTTAGAGCTGCTCCACCACGACTTGTTCGAAGAGCTAATCCACCGACTCCTCCGCAAGAAGCAATGGTCGAACCTCTGGCCAATCCTCCACCACCGTCGGATCTTGCAACTAGTCTCATCAGGCTACTGA
The DNA here is from genome assembly GCA_900406315.1 of Biscutella laevigata subsp. laevigata. Classification (NCBI taxonomy): domain Eukaryota; kingdom Viridiplantae; phylum Streptophyta; class Magnoliopsida; order Brassicales; family Brassicaceae; genus Biscutella; species Biscutella laevigata. The sequence continues at coordinate 6,729 of OVAU01002493.1, forward strand.
ATGAGAGGTTTTATGAGCTCAGAAGGGAGCTACAACCTCCTGCTCCGGTCCAAGAACCTCCAGCCCAAGTCGCTCCACAGCTGCCTCAACGACCGAGAATTCGATACTTTCAACTTGAAGAAGAGAAGGACTTCTATCCTCAACGAATGCGACCTTGGAGACAACCAAGAGGTCCCTTCTCAAGACAACAACCTGATTGGGACCAAGTTAGAAAACGCTTTGATGTTGAAGACGCATATGAACGACAAGATGTTCGAAGATAGCATCGAAGACCTCCGAGACCCAACCAAGCGTTCCCAAGATATCCAGAGGAAGATGATGATCTCTCTGATCACACTAGTCAAGCTTCTCAAAGACCTTATCACCATGAGCAAAGGCAAGAACGCATTGAAGGCTTCAAGATCAAGATACCTCCTTTCCATGGCAAGAATGATCCGGATGCATATTTGGAATTAGAGAAGAAGATAGAGCTGGTCTTTGATTGTAGATGGTACTCCGAAGCAAACAAGATAAGGATGGCTGCTACTGAGTTCCATGACTATGCCCTCAGTTGGTGGGATCTGAAGACGCAATGGAGAGCATCCGATAGATACATGGGTGTACTTGAAAGCGGCCATGAGAAGGCATTTTGTTCCAAGTCATCACCACTGTGACCTTCTATAGAGACTCAGGAGGTTAACACAAGGTTCTAAGTCTGTTGAAGACTATTTCCAAGAGATAAAGATGCTTCTCCTAAGGGTTGATCTAAGAGAGGACGGTGAAGCGACCATGGCTCGTTTCCTTGGCGGCCTCGACCATGGCTCGTTTCCTTGGAAGACCACTTGGAACTCCAGCACTATGTGGAGCTAGAGGAGATGCTACACAAGACTGTGATGATTGAGCAACAGCTCAAGAGAAAGGGCAAAGCACCATTCAAGTCCAACTATCAAAGGGATCTGAAGCCTTCCAACGCTAAGGAATGGAATCCTCCGAAGAAACCATTCACTCCCAATGTTCATGAAGGTGCTAAGGAGGTACCTAATGCTTATAAAGACAAGGGGAAGAGGATTTTCAATCTAACCAGAGCTCGTGATGTCAAGTGCTTCAAGTGCCAAGGCCTCGACCACTATGCCAACAAATGCACCAACAAGCGTGTGATGATACTTCTTGATGATGGGGAGTATATCTCTGAAGATGAAACAGCTATGCAATACGAAGAGGAAGTTGCTCAAGGAGGAGTGGGAAGAAGAAGTTGCTCAAGGAGAGCTCTTGGTTACAAGGAGAGCTTTGAAGTTGTTCCCTAAGGATTCAGACGAAGAGCAAAGAGACAACTTGTTCCACACAAGGTGCTTGCTAAACAAGAAGGTGTGCAGCCTTATTATTGATGGAGGAAGCTGCACCAATGTAGCTAGCACCACCATGGTGAAGAAGCTTGGCCTAGAAATGAAGAAACATATGAGGCCTTACAAATTACATTGGTTGAATGCCGAAGGAAAATTGAAGGTGTCTCATCAAGTTAAAGTCCCAATTTCCATGGGGAAGTATGAATATGAGGTCCTGTGTGATATCTTGCCAATGGAGTCTGGTCATATTTTGTTGGGAAGGCCATGGCAATTTGATAGAAGGGTTGTTCATGACGGCTTCACCAATAATTACTCATTTGATTACAAGGGCAAGAAGGTTGTGTTAGTACCTATGTCTCCTCAAGAAGTAGCTCAAGATCAACTCCATATGAGGAAGAAAGATGAGCCTACTGTTTCCAAGCCATCCAATTTCCTTGTCAACCCAAGCGTAGTAAGGAAGTCTCTCCATAACAAACAAACTGTTTTGTTGATCTTGTTTAAGGAATCCCTTGCTTCATTAACTAACCCTTCATTGGAGCTTCCGATTGCCCTTAATGATCTCTTGCATCAATTTAGAGATGTCTTTCCAGGTGAAGAGACTCACGGCTTACCTCCATAGAGAGGGATTGAACATAAAATTGACTTGGTTATGGGAGCTAGTCTACCTAATAGGCAGGCTTACCGCACCAATCCTTTGGAAACCAAAGAGCTACAAAGACAAGTGAAGGAGCTCATGAGCAAGGGATACATAAGAGAGAGCTTGAGTTCTTGTGTCGTGCCTGTGATCTTGGTGCCAAAGAAGGATGGCACTTGGCGAATGTGTGTAGATTGTCGAGCCATCAATAACTTAACGGTTAAGTATCGCCATCCCATACCTAGATTAGATAACATGTTAGATGAGCTTCATGGATCTAAAGTATTTTCTAAGATTGATTTAAAAAGTATCTACATTAAATTAGAATGAAAGAAGGAGATGAATGGAAAACCGCATTTAAAACTAAGCACGGATTGTATGAATGGTTGGTCATGCCTTATGGCTTGACAAATGCACCTAGTACCTTTAAGAGATTAATGAATCATGTGCTTAGGAAATTCATTGGCTTGTTTGTTGTGGTTGACTTTGATGATATCCTGATTTATAGCAAGAACCTAGTTGATATGCCAAACATCTAGAATCGGTTCTAAGTGTTTTAAGAAGTGAGCAACTTTATGCTAATTTTGCCAAATGCACTTTTGGAACGGATCACCTAGTCTTCTTGGGTTTTGTTGTCTCAGCTTAAGGTGTGAGAGTAGATGAAGAGAAGGTCAAAGTCATCAAGGAATGACCAACTCCCAAGACAGTGGGAGAAGTTATAAGTTTCCATGGACTAGCCGACTTCTATAGGCGGTTCGTGAAGGATTTTAGTACCTTGGCAGCTCCTCTCACTGAGGTGATCAAGAAATCAGTGAGATTCAAGTGGGAGATGCTCAAGAGAAGGCTTTCCAAGCCTTAAAGGAGAAGCTAACCCACACCTCTTTGTTAGTACTTCTGGACTTCTCCAAAACCTTTGAGATAGAGTGTGATGCCTCCGGCTTTGGCATTGGTGTTGTACTCATGCAAGAGAGGAAACCAATCGCTTTCTACAGTGAGAAACTTGGAGGAGCCACTCTCAATTATCCAACCTATGACAAGGAGCTCTATGCATTGGTTCGAGCCGTGAAAATGTGGCAACATTACCTTTGGCCGAAGGAGTTTGTGATCTACACGGATCATGAATCACTCAAACATCTCAAGAGCCAGCATAAGCTCAATAAGAGGCATGCAAGATGGGTAGAGTTCATAGAGACCTTTCCATATGTCATCTCATACAAACAAGGTAAAGACAATGTCGTGGCCGACGCATTGTCAAGAAGGTATACCTTGCTTTCAAGTTTAAATGCTAGAGTATTAGGTTTTGAGAACTTAAAAGATTTATATGATAATGACCTAGACTTTGGAAAGACATATGCTGATTGCTTGACTCATGCTACGGATCATTTCTTAGTATGGATGGATACTTATTCTTTAAAAAACAGATTGTGTGTACCTCATAGTTCTATCCGAGATTTGTTGATTAGGGAAGCCCATAGTGGAGGACTCATGGGGCATTTCAGAGTGGACAAGACTATGAAGGTAGCTCAAGACCGATTTCATTGGCCACACATGAGAAGGGATGTGGAACGGCTATGTGCTAGCTGACTCAAGTGCAAACAAGCCAAGGCAAAATCTCAGCCTCACGGGTTATATCTTCCACTCCTTATTGCATCTAGTCCTTGGCATGATATATCAATGGATTTTGTCTTAGGATTGCCTAGAACTAGATATGATCATGATTCTATCTTCATGGTTGTGGATCGGTTTTCTAAAATGGCTCACTTCATTCCTTGCCATAAAACGGATGATGCTACTCATATAGCTCCCTTGTTTTTCAAAGAAGTAATTAGATTGCATGGAATACCTAGGACTATTGTTTCAGATAGAGACACTAAGTTCTTAAGTCATTTTTAGGAAACCTTGTGGAGTAAACTAGGGACTAAGCTTTTGTTTTCCACAACTTGTCACCCACAAACTGATGGCCAAACCGAGGTTGTTAACCAAACCATGGCTATACTTCTTAGGGCTTTGATTAAGAAGAACTTGAAATCTTTGGAAGATTGTTTGCCACATGCAGAATATGCTTATAATTTGGCGAAGCATTCACAACCAAGTTTTGTCCCTTTGAGATTGTCTATGGATATATTCCCTTGACATATTTGGATTTAATCCCTTTACCTTTGAGTGAAAGCTTAAGTATAGGTGGTGCAAAGAAGGCCGAGCAAATGAAGAAGCTCCATGAGCAAGCTAGAGATAACATTAAGGCCAAAACTGAATATTACAAGAAGCAAGCTGACAAAGGACGCAAGGAGCAGTCATTCAAAGAAGGAGAATGGGTTTGGATTCACATAAGGAAGGACCGGTTCCCAGAAGAAAGGAACTCAAAGCTCAGGCCTAGGACAGACGGTCCCTTTGAGATCACCAAGAAGATCAATGACAACACTTATCAACTTGATCTCCAAGGTAAGTACTCAATTAGCTCAACGTTCAACACTGCTGGCTTGATCTCTTTTGATGTAGATCCCACCGATCTGAGGTCAAATCCTTTTCAAGAAGGAGGGGATGATACACAGATGCATAGCTTGAAGCAAGAGTCCGAGCTTGAAGAAACAAGTCTCGAAGTTCCCACTGGGCCAATCACTCGTGCACAAGCTAAGAGGTTGTCTACATCCATCATGAATGTCCTAGAGGAGCTAGACACTCATTGCCAACACTTGTAGAAGGAGGAAGATCCGATCATGCATCACTTCCTCATCTCATCTCCGAGTGACTAATGCCGGTTAATGAGGTCTTAAGGGGTACTCTTCCTACCAATGAGGTTTGCCCCACTGGGTTTACTCATTGGAGGTTTGACGAGGCCAATTGCACTAGACCTCATCCAAAAGGCCGCACCAAGGACGCCCTTTGAACAAACTAGTTGTTGGGAGAAGATGCGCCTTTGGTTCTTTCTCCATTTAGTCTTTTGCTTTTGTCTCTTTTACCCTTTTAGGGTTTTGCCATTTCGCTTCCTTAAACTTTTTAAAGGATGTAGCCGTTTGGCAAAAGACTTCAACTTTCAATCATTTTAAACTTATGAGAATTCATTTCTCTTTGGAAGTTCAACTAAGGGTGTGTCATATCCCTTAGGGTTTCGGTGTGTAATATCTGAAGCCAAACCTTTCCTTTCTCTCAAATCTCTTTATGTTCTAAGTGTTCTTCGTTTCAAGCCATCAAACACACCAACCATCTGATTAAGCACCCTCCGGCCATCCGTCAAGACCTCAACATATTCCATCAGCCTAAGCTCAAGCCTTTCAGGATCTGCCTCGACTGTTCTTTGATGTGTGTGATTTTAGACGGTTTTATCAATCGGTTTTCATTCGTTTTGCATTAGTTTATTGATCATTTTAGAGTCCTATAGGTTGCATATTGCTTTTCATTGACCATTTTAGGTGAGAGAAGAACTCGATCGAAGACCTGAGCAAAAAGGATCAAAAGGAGCGAAAGATGCAGAAGAACAAGAGAATTGGCTAAGTCCCAGAAATCAACACTGGCCAATAACAGCGGCGTCCACCCCGGTGTAAACCCCCAAGCAGACAGGAGCATGACAACGGGCATAGACAGCGGTGTGTTACCCGTGGTGATCTCAGAACCGGACCAAGACATGAACACCGGCCAACAACAACGGCCAGTTGGCCAGTGTGACCTCCGAATTCGCAACAGGAGCATCACACCGGGGTGCAACACTGGTGTGCTTGCCTGGTGTGATCTCCCTGTCCATTGACAATGGTGTGTTACACCGGT
>OVAU01002495.1:0-12441 GCA_900406315.1 Biscutella laevigata subsp. laevigata
TGAAATCAATTCTCGGGAGAAGAGAAAATCATGATGAAGAGGAAACAGTTTCTGAGGAAATAACTAAACTCTAATTAATCAGTTGTTTCGTTCGGTTAAGGGGCACAATAGTAAAGAAACACATGGAAAGTGTCTCATTTCTACTAGGTGCCTTATCCACTAATTAGTTTTGTAGAAAGTGTCTTACAACCAAATATTCCTTATTATTATTGGGTAGATGTTACATATTGGATTTATGACTTTTAAAAATGAAAAAGAAATGTAATAATACAAATTAATTTTCTAACCAGTACACAATCATAAAAATAATTTATTTTTAGTGTTGATAAATGGATCTCAAAGAAAAATAAAAAGATGATAATTATTAATTACTTAAAAATATTTGTGATACAATTAATATAAAAGTCTAGAGCATTTTAAGTACCATTGGAGAGAATAGAAAAATAAAAGATTGTTTTCTTTTTTTTTGGGGTCACAATTAACAAACTTTAAAATATTGGGGAGACTACAATGTGAGAAAATAAATGTCAGTTTAAAGACTTTAAAATGTTAAAAGTCTGATTGGATAAAAAAAATAACTGTGAAATTTTTTAAATTACGTACAGTCTTTACAATCACATCATCGATCGGAGCCTTAAAACACTATAAACTTCTTTAACAAAAAAAATTATACTTAGAAAAAAAATGAATATAACAAAAGCTTTTGTAATTTTTTTTCTTGTAGGGATGTTGGCAACATCTTTGTTATTTTAACTTTGGCTGCATCAGGTATTTTAACTTTCTTTATACACCATTGGAGTTTAGAACGTTCTATAATAATCTACTTTGATATTTTTTTTTTATCAACAATCTACTTTATATGTGTTTATTATAGTCTCGCTTGTAAGACATAAGTCTTCTTCTCTTCTCTTTTTTTTTTATTCTAGTTTATATTCTATATATTCTCATTACACTAGCTTTTAAATATCTCAAGGGCATGATTATATGCGACCAATTGAAGTTAATAAGTACTGAGGTATGGAAAATCATTAGAGACATTTATAATTAGTATACATGACCTTTTTAGAACATGTTTATTATATATATTAAATTTTTAGACAATTTATTTCAGTATATATTATTATAATTAATTTGCAACTTTTAGTACCAAAAAAATATAATAATTTGCAACATAAACTCACTAGATTTGGTAGTTTATGTCGTGAGTTTAGATTTTGATAATGATTCAGAATAGCCCAAATTTAAATAAATATATATATATATATATATATAAATAATAAAAATTAAAAATTGAATATTTTGAACTATCAAACTAGAATTATTAAAATAAAAATAAATTCTGGCAAAAAAAAATAATAAATTTATGTCTGCCTAAAGAAATTTTTTTGTAAGTTATTCATTTTAAATAGAATTAGTTTTAGGAAATATTTTTCATGATATTATATTACTGTGGACTATTTAAAACATTTCCTAAAATAGAATACAAATTTTAGACAGAGAAGTGTTTTAAATCTACCCTAATGAGGAAGCCAACATGAAATAACAAGGGCCATAAAAGAATATGAACTCCAAATATTAACCTAAATTTTCTTCAAATCAAATTAGCAGACAAGTGTAAGATTTCTTTGATTTTGACAATAGAAATCCAGAGAAATGCTTTTAGCTTTAGGTTTTAGATCGAAAAATGTAAAAAAAAAAAGTACGAATATTCAATTTTTGGTCATTTAAAATATGAGTTTTATCATATACGATTTAAATTACATATTTTCGTTGATTTTGAATGTGCACATGGTTGTATATGGAAGGGGTATAGTAATGGAGAGTGTGTTATTTCCATATTATCTTTACAATGTTGCTGCATAAAATGATAAAATTTGATCATTATTGAAAATTTATTCGGTATGTTTTCCAAGTGTAACATTCTATTTTCTTCTACATAATGAAATATAACTAATTTTATTATACTATCAACATTCATATAATTTGATTTAAGGCTTTGTTTACTAAAATAATTACAATGTAGATCATTTATATATTTATTAAGAAAATAATTATTTTTTCTTAAGCTAATATTTGAATTTATTTCTGATTTTTATTATTTATTTGAAATTCTTTACTAACCAATCAAACTAAATAATAAATATTTTATATCCAATTATATCATATTAATTAGTTTTAAATAATTACTTTCTCACATACTAATATTTAAGGTAATTTAGAATATTTTTCTTTTTTATTAAAAATATTTACTAACCAATCAAATTAAATGATAAATATGTGTATCAAATTAAATCAGTTTTTAGCTGAGTAAAATGCTTATGAATATTATATATAAATGAGAGAAATAATTCAAAATTTACTAAAAATATATAATAAATATAGAATAATATATTTCTTATCTCACACATAGTGTGGTCAAGAATCAAGTTATAATTATTCTAGTAAACAAAGCTTTAATTCAAATATGTTCCAACATACTCTCTAGCGATGATACACCATCATGGTAATTTTGTTAACAACATGTGAATGCAAAGTTACTCTTGAAAAGTGCTTTTGAATTGATGAATATGGGATTGGATTGGTTAGTAATCTTTTAAAATAAAGAAAAAATATTTCAAATTGTTTCAAAGAATAGTAGATGAGAAAATATTAATATGATGTAGTTAGATATAAAATCTTTATTATTTAGTTTATTGGTTAATATTTTTTTTTAAATGATCGAAAACTCAAAATTTATTTAGATATTAGTTTATGAAGAAATAATTATTTTTTGAACAAATATATGAGTGACATATATTGTAATTATTATAGTAATCAGTCTTAATTCGAATATATTTTAATGGTGATGACACATCACTATGAGGTGTCGCTATAAGGTTACTCTTAAAAAACTATGAATTAAGAAATAGAAGATAAGTCTTAGAATATATTTTTTATGAATAACTTCATAATTTTAAGCTATTTAAAATAGATTTGTTAAAACTGAACACAATTTTTAGACAGAGAAGTATTTTATATCTACCCAAATTAAGAAGCCCACATGAATCATTAGCACAGCTAACTAACAACCCTGCTAACATATCAGACTTCTCATAGAAAAAAAAAAAGAAAAAAGGACTTGAAGAAGTTTTTTTTTCACGGTAAAGCGATAGATTGATAGAACGGTTTTACAAAGTCCACAGCGGGGAATTACACAGATGCTCGACGGTTGAAAAGCAACCCCGAGAGATTAGCCGGCGGTAAACATTGAAAACCCCGGGAACGTACTAAAAACAACAGATAAACGACCCGATAAAAGACATTTATAGCTACCAAAGGAGACAAGATAAGATAAGCTGAAGACCGAGGCAGATAAGGAACCACACTGATGCTGCTTATTGAGGGAGACATTGAACGCATAAGGCTAAGAGATCTTCTTCCACCCGTCAAGCGAGTTGATCCACAAAGCAACAATAGACCGAAACAAAGAACTCCGGAAGCCCCGGATAACTAAACAAGTAGTATTGACCGGGGTAGTTCCATGGCACCGAAAGAGAAGACGCATGAACTGCTAAGAGACGGAACACTGAGAGGCCTCAAACCACAACTGATACAAATCTGAACCCAAGAAAGCTAAAACCTAAAACGATTCCACTTTAACTCCAAGTAACTGAGGAGCTAAATATTTAAACCGCAAGGAAATGTCAATTAATCAGGCCGAAAACTAGCTAAGAAACGACTAAACCAACAAAACCCATCTACAACCAAAAAGCTAGATCTGGCTGGGAACTGAACATAACACCATTACCGCAGCAAACTGAAACTTGATCCAAAACAACACCAGAGAACCTTCAAACCCAGCACACCTTCACATCCCCTTCAATCAGTCAAAAATCGAAACCACATCCCTAAACCCCACAAAGGAGGAAGAGCAATAGGACAGACGAAAGAACAAGAGGCGTGGCCAGAGAATAGAGCTATCCTAAGCGGTGCAAGCAGCGACGGAGGGTTACGCCGAAGACCACCAAAACCAGAACTTTCCGTCGAGAAGGTCTTGTCGGAGCCCAAACAAACAAAAAGAGAAGCAGAAAAGGAGAGAAGCTAACTGAGGGGGACGACCGGCGACGGTGAGATCTATGCCGCCAGCCGTCGAGCTTGACAGATTTGAGGTGTGCGGCGCTAGGTTATTCTCGAGAGAGAAAAGGCTCTTTTTTTGAAAAAACTTGAAGAAGTTTTGTTATCTTTTTTAGCTATAACTCCGATATATATTTTTTTATTATAACTGATATTTATTTTAGTTAATATTATGATTATTACTTTTATCAACAACAATTTATAATTCTTGTAATATGTTAGGTTCAAGCTTCGATGGTGACACAGTAATCATATCGTACTAGCATAAACACTATAAGACATCATATTTAATTAATATTATGATTATTTATGATTAAGAAAGATGTATTCATTTTTCTATTTAACAGATTTCGGGTTACAGTTAGATACAATTTTTTTTATACATTTAGGCTTTAATAAGATTTGGTTCTTTAGTTTTAAGAGTTTTTGTTCAGTTTGATAAAATATCATTTAGTTTGGTAATTTTTTCAATTCATAAAACAATATATAAACATAAATTTAGTTAATTTGTATAGACAAATAAGCATAAAAATTTGAAATAATATAAAAGATCTTATTATAACTATTATAATGTGGAATCTGATTTCATCATTGACAGAAGAAAGCTCTTATATATATAGAGCTTACGGTTTGTACAAGATAAGGAAAGAAGACTATGAGAATATACAACACTTGATCATAGGTGAATATGTACTATCCTAACACACCTCTTCAAGATGGACTATTTGAGGGAAGTAGTCAAATTTTGACCGATAATTGTTGAAAACGAGCACGAGTCAGCGGTTTGGTGAGAGCGTCAACTAGTTGGTTCGTGGTAGAGATATGTGAGACTCTGAGTTGACCACCTTGAACAAATTGACGAACGAATTGGTAATCAAGAGCAATGTGTTTCATTCTTGAGTGAAACATCGGGTTGGCAGCAAGATACGTAGCACCGATGTTGTCGGAATATATAACCGGTTGAGACGTGACCGGAATATGAAGCTCGGAGAGGAGAGAGAGCAGCCAGCAAATTTCCGACGTGGTTGAAGCAATGGCGCGATATTCAGCTTCAGTGGAAGAGCGTGCTACACAAGTCTGCTTCTTGGAGGACCATGCAATCGGATGTTGTCCCGAATAGACTATGTACGCGCCTGTAGATGTATAGTCATCATTGTTCCCCGCCCAATATGCATCAGTAAAAGCATGGATCAGCGGAGTGTTCTTAGATCGAAAGTAAATACCTGTCGAGAGAGTTTCGGATAGATAGCGCAGGATACGCTTGACCGTAGTCCAATGTTCGAAAGTAGGACGATGCATGAACTGGGAGAGCTTGTTCGTAGCAAACGAAATGTCGGGACGAGTGAGGGAGAGGTATTGCAGGCTACCTACTACGGCACGATACTCAGTCGGATCATCAAGAACTGTGCATGACGCATGTAAGAGTCGTATTTGGACACATGGGCGTGGCAATGGGCTTGGCAGTCGGCATGTTGGACCGAGCAAGGAGATTTCGGATGTAGCCACTCTGCAACAAATGTAAACCATGATCAGTATGTCTTACTTCAAACCCAACAAATAAAACAAGTAACCTAAATCTTTAAGAGAAAATATGTGAGAAAGAGAAGCGATAAACTGGGTTATTTCAGAGGGATTGTTCGTTGTGATGATGATATCATCGACATACACCAACATGTAGATAAGAATGCCTTCTTATAAATGAAGAGAGACGCATCCACAAGTGAATTGACAAATCCAAAGGCAATAAGAAACGTGCTACGCTCGGTGTACCAGGCTCGGGGAGCCTGTTTGAGCCCATAAACAGCTTTACGGAGTTTGCAGACGACATGAGGGTTATATGGATCAGTGAAGCCAACAGGTTGTTCCATAAACACATCTTTTTTTAGAGTAACCTACAAGAAAGCATTGTTGACGTCTAACTGGCGCATAGGCCAAGATTGCGAGACTGCAATGCTGAGGATCACTCGAGAAGTTGCTGGTTTAACAACCAGGCTGAAGGTCTCATGAAAGTCTAGTCCATGAAGTTGAGTATATCCTTTCGCAACCAGTCGCGCTTTTTTCCTGTTAATAGAACCATTAGGATGACGTTTAATAGTAAGAATCCATCGGGAACCAACAACATTAGTATTAGGCAAAACTGGAACCAAGTCCCATGTGTGGTTCTTAAGTTGTGAATTAATTTCTTCATGCATAGCTGCCCTCCAATGATCATATTTCAATGCTTGAGTCGGCGTGTTCGGAATGTAATTCGGATTTGATGACAATGCGGCATGAAGATTGAGGCGCACAACTGGATTCTGGTGGTGTGTGCTTTGGCGAGCCGGAGCTGGTGCTGCTGGCGGAGAGGCTGGAGGAAACTTTAGCGGTAAGTATTGCACCTGATGAGACTCAGCAACATTAGTTGAAGAAGCAAGGCGAGAGTCATCAGATACAGCTTGCGGCGAAGGGGGCTGATCTTGCAGTGTCACTGACGGCTGTAGAGATTGGACTGGAGCAGCAAGGGACGATGAAGCTGGCGATGGTAAGAGAGGAAGCTGAGAGGCGGGGACAATAGAGCGAATGGGCGTGACTGTCGAATAAGCTGGAGATGACGAATCTGCATCATGAAGCAACTCAGGAGAAATAGCATTAGCAAAGGGAAAAACAGATTCATGAAATGTTACATGACGAGTGGTATAAATGCGAGAAGTAACTCAATCAAAACAAAAGTACGCACTCTGAGTTAACGAATAACCAAGAAACACACACGGAGTGGATTTATCATCCAATTTATATGTTGCATAGGGTCTAAGCCAAGGAAAGCAAAGACTACCAAAAACCTGTAATTTGAGAAAGTTCGGTGAAAACCCAAAGAGTTGTTGAAACGGAGTGCTAAAATCCAAAACCGGAGCAGGCATTCTATTAATCAGAAATACCGCAGTGGCAAACGCATAGGTCTAAAATGTCTTGGGAATGGAGGTGTGAGACAGCAGAGTTAATCCCGTTTCGACGCCTATGTCGCCATTCGACCAAGCCATTATGTTCCAGTGTATGCGGAGGAGACGTCATATGCGAGATACCCTGCAAGGCAAGAAACTCACGCAAAGCTATATATTCACCCCCATTGTCAGTATAAAGGGTTCGAATCTTTTGTCGAAAGCGATTTTCAACTAAAAGTTTGAATTTCTGAAAAGTTTCATGCACTTGGGATTCGCGTTTCACTAGATATAGCCAAGAATACCGAGTAAAATGGTCTACAAATATCACATAATACTTAAAATCATCGATAGAAACGATCGGTGAGGTCCAAACATCAGAGAACACAATTTCTAAAGGATGAGTAGACATTAAAGTAGACGAAGAAAACGGTAACTTATGCATCTTATTAAGAGCACAAGAAGTGCAAGGTTTATCCAATAAAACAGTAGATGAAAGCGGTAAATCAAAATCAGAGATAGTTTTGCGAAGAATTTGAAAAGTTGGGTGTGTCATAAACGAGCATGCCAATCTAAAAGTGAAGTCTTAACTTCGTAAGCAAAAGCAATAGAGGGGCGAGTAGAGGCTGGAAATTTTGGCCACTCATAAGTGCCATTCCTAGGAGGAATGCCTTCCAGTCGAAGAATTCATGTTGCCAAATCTCTCACCTGGAAAAACGTGGGAGTAAAAGTCACTGAAACACCATTAGTCTTACAGAGTTGAAAAACCGAGATCAAGTTTTTATCAAGAGACGGAACACATAATACTTTATTGATAAAGAAAGGAGAAGTATAAGAGAGAGACGAGAAAGAACCAGTGTGTGTTATTGGCAATGCAGAACCATCACCAAGTAACACATCTTCTCCACCGGAATATAGAGCATGTAAGAACAGATTCTCCAAGTCAAAGGTCATGTGATGTGAAGCTCTGGAATCAACTAGCCAAGTAGATGCATCTAAGAGTATGGCCGGATTTGCTCGAGGCAGATACTGAGTTAGTTGTTTCCACTGTGGAGAATTCGGTACAGACTGAGACCAAGAGCGTTGTGTTCCACACGCCTGACATCTGTCCAAATACGGTTTGTTAAAGCGAGGAGCACCACTTTGATTACCTGCATCGCGATGGTTATAGCCAGATTGTTGCGAGGTTTGATTCTGATTGCAGTAACCATGGCAAGAATTTGATCTCGACTGTTGTCTGGGGCGATGATCTGCAACGTTTGCTACAACCGGATGCACACGAGCAGTTTCAGTACACAGTACCAGTGTTTCACGATTAATCAGTTTCTCGTGAAGCTCGGTAAAAGAAATCACCGTATCTCTAGCGTTGATCGCATCGACCTCTGGCTTGTACTCTTATGGCATACCCGCGAGCGCTTGTTCGATCAAGTCTTCAGCATCCATCGGTTTTCCAAGCAAGGCCAGATCATCATATTTCGATTTAAGAACCCGAAGATAGTCGCTCACTGTTTGAGAACCTTTCACACAGGACTTAATCTGAAACTTGATCTGCTTAATATGACCTTTGGTGGCTGTCCCAAACATAGCAGCAAGCGTGTCCCAAATTTCTTTTGTTGTTGTTGCAGTGGACACGACAGATTGAACCGGGATCGTTAATGCTCCAAGCAGAGAACTAAAGATCAACTTGTCTTGTCTCCTCCATGGTGCAAACGCAAGACTGGAGACCGTAGCTCCATCTCGTTCGATGGTAGCAGCACGTACCGTATGAGATCCATCAAGGAACCCATGCAATTCATGTCCCTCAAGGAGAGCTTGCACCTGACATTTCCAGATAAGATAATTAGTCGAGGTAAGCTTGGTGATACCCGACATATTAACCGAGAGCAAAGTTGTGTGAGGATTTGTGGGATCAAACACAGAGGTACGATTAGTAGTGTTGTCTGACATGATTCAGAGATTCAAAGGGGAATAGATAAACAAGAACAGAGATGATTTTGGAGAAGAGAAACGGAGGACGGTGTAATAGAGGAAGCAAAAGAAGAGAAGAGATCGATTTAGGAAAGTAGGTTAAAAAACCTAATGGTTTGCCATATTATAATGTGGAATCTGATTTCATTATTGACAGAAGAAGGCTATTATATAGAGCTTACGATTTGTACAAGATAAGGAAAAGACTATGAGAATATACAACACTTGATCATAGGTGAATATATACTATCCTAACAATAACTAAAAAATAATAAATGATTTCTATAAATTGATAATCAAATATTAAATTGATTAAAATATTTTATATAACAAATTTTATATATATATATATGTATATATATATAAACTAATATCCGTGTATAACGCAAATTCTAATCTAGTTCAATATAATTCATCAAAATCCAATAAAAATCGAAATACATAAATCCAATTTATTCATTATTACATACTAATAAATTAAAAGTCAAGTGAAAGTGTTTGAAATTAGTGACTCCATAGTCCAATTGATAATGGAAGTTTTTGAAATCAAAAGACTCTAAGTTCGATCTACATCGGAGTAAAACTATAAGAACATATGTTTTCTATAGGAGGTTCGTATAAAGTTTACAGCTGAGATAATTACTTCTTTTTTTGATGAAAGAGATAATTACTATTATTTTAGTTAAAAACAGTTGAAAATACAATTAATAATAATAAATAATTTCTTCTATTTGTACATTATTTTTATTTCTAGCTTTTAAAAACTGAATGAATATTACAAAATCTTATTTATATATTATTTTTTGTTTTTATTCCATACAATAAAAAACATAAATATATCTTCTCCAAATCAAATAATCAGACAACTGTGAGATCTCTTTGATTTTGATGATAGAAATCCAGAGAAATATTCTTAAATTTAGTTTTTAGATCCAATTTATACTTGTCCGAATTGGGAGTAATTTGTTTGATTATTTTAGCTTTAGTTTTCTCCATAAGTTTATTTCAATCAATGTTTTATTCCAAGTGACCATTATATTTAAGAATGTGAAATAAAGTCTAAATTAAATTTAAAAAAAAAAATAGAAAAATCTAGTGCCTACGATAGAATCAGTTTTTTTGATTGAAGAAGAAAATTTAAACAAAGAAGTTGAACCATAATAGTTGAAAAATTAAAACAGAAATAGTTTAATGTTTCATAAATAAACAAAGATCACTAATTCATCAGTTTATTTCACTGAATTAAATTGAAACTGTATGCTTTAACTTAAATATAATATATTCAAGATTTTTATTACAAGTACTACCAAAAGACAATGTTTTTACAGCTTAACCAAAACATAAAAATATGTAAATATATATAGGCTAAATCATGAGAAAAAAAATGAAACTGAAATAAAAGTAAAATGAACTGAATTGTAAAGTAACATCTCCAGAATGAAGAGAACCGGATCCTCGCCCTTCGTAGAAAAAATACGACCCCAAATCATCTGTAAACATGGATTTCACACTATAAAACTTTTGGTTGTATGGCAATACTTTTAAGTCTTGCACCTGTTGGAGATTGTTTTTATAATCATTCGTCTTTAAATTTCAGAAGTAGCTAAATTTGTTGAAGCTTTCGTCGGAGAAGTGACTAGAACCCATTTGTGTGGTCGTGTGATGACTGGAAATCTGCATGTTCAAGATCTCACTACCTCATTGTACCTCGTCTGTGTGATTAGCTAAATTTCAATATAAACTCGTAAAAAATTACTAAAAATGATCAGTATGAATTCATAAAAATGAATAACTTAAGTTCTTGTCATGACTTATATTTTTATGTTGTTATGTCTCATCATTCTCATGACTAATCCATTGAAAAGAGAGTGTTTAAACGATTGAATGAATATGACATCACCACTTCATTCTCATCATTGTATAATCATTATCCACTGTTGAATACTGTTTAATCTACTTATAAAAATCTACTTAAATTCACACCTACTGTTTTAATTGAACAATCTAATACATAAAAATTGTTATGTAGCATAATTTTTTTATATAAAAATAAGGTTTCATAGTTGGTACGCAATATAATATTTTACTTTCTTCTAAGAACTCATGTGAATAAGACATAAAACAGGGCCATGGTTTACTTTAACGACAAAATAAAAATGATTTTTGAGAAACGTAACATTCATATTCACTATATTGCACATATTATAAATAGATAGATGCATTTTTTGGAATTTTTTGGAACATTCGAAACCGGAAAGATATTCGAAATTGGAAAGATGCATACCTCATTCTTCAATTATTATTCATTAGCTTTTGTTTTGTGCAAAATTTGGACAAAACTTATGCAAAACTTGGGCAAAACTTCTGTAAAACTTTTGTTCTTTTCTATTGAATAGGCTAAGTAGTTACTGCATTACTAAAAAAATATCTTATATATATTTTTTTATACAGTCACGATTAGACGTGCATATTTTTTAGAAAAAAAAAATTATAAAATAAAACAAAACTTAGAATGAAAACAAAAAACAAACCTTTCATACGAAAATGGTGATCTCAAATTGCCTTTCTCTATATGCAGAGATCGGACTAATTACTCCTCCCAAAATAATGGTGTTGCTGGTTTGGATAAAACCAGGACACTGAAGGTTATAGCATTCAGTTCCGTATGAATTACTCTGGAAAACATTAATATAATTCTTATTAGTTGAAAAAATTAATCAAATTCTTTTTTATAGAAAATATAATAGAAACCGAGTTATACTAACTCTAACTTAGTTAGAGTGTTTTATTTTTTTACTTTGAAATCGGGTTAAGCAATTTGAAGTGCGAATGTAAGGTAAAATTGGAATTGTTGAAGTAAGTTACCAGTTTAATAAACGAAAATTAAGTTCTTAACTTGATATATTAAATTTTGTGAGTTGACTAAAAAATATTAAACTATTAGGGGAGGATCCGCGCGTTGCGCGGAAATGATATAATGACTTGATTATAAAGAATTTTGTATTATTAAGAAATATATTATTCATTGAAAATGACATGTAGTTTTAAAGTAATTGTCTTCTACAATAAGGACAAGTTGTTTTGTACCACAATCAATTTGAGATACAGAAGTGGTGAAATTTGTGCTTGTAAACTAAAGTGTTGATGTCGTTCGGTCCTGTCTAGACATATTGACCAATCACCATCTTCATCTTCTATTGTTTGACTTTGAGTCTTTTCTAATTCCCCAATTAGAAGTTCGACATCGAGTCTACTTGAAGCATGCATATTGAAATCTTCTAGATCAAAAAGACTTCGAGGCTTTGTGTGGTTGACTCATAAGTTGAGAGCATAACATTTTGTAGGAAGTCTACTAATTGATTAATTAATGTACCTGGAATTGCTTCAGAAAGGTCATGAAATGTGGTAGATGTGAAGCACATCTTTAAAGGTGGTATTACTTATC
>OVAU01002496.1:0-12440 GCA_900406315.1 Biscutella laevigata subsp. laevigata
CTTTCTTAAAAGTGACTCTTAAATAATACTATAGAGATTATACACATCCAATTTCATCAAATTAACATATACTTATTGCTTTAATATAGATTGTTCAAATTTAAAAACAGCATTTATAATCCATACTGTTAGAATTATATCTGTCGATTTTGCAAGTTGTTGTTTTACTAATTGGTAATTAATTTTTATTTTAAATTTTATATGTGGTTGATGAGAAAACGTAATTTATAGCAACAAAGGGGAAGTGTGTACATAAGTATATTAATTCAGATTTCAAAACTCAATAGGGAAGATATATTAATGAAATTTTCATAAATTAAGAGAAATTTAATTGATTTTACTATATATTTTTCAGTATTTTCATATTAAACATTATCTTGTGTATCTATCATCTGTCTATATGTCTTTATGTCTATATGGGTGACTAACTATGTCTAACGCATGCTATTAGTTTAGCTTTGTTTTTGTTTTTTTGTATTGTTCTATTCTTAGTCAAATAGTTGATATATCTTATTCAAGTCACATAAATATTAAGATTAGCAAAACTAAGTTCTGTTAAACAGTTAAAGCAAAATAAACTCATCACAAAATATCATATTAGATTATTTTATTAAATAATCAACAAATATTTTGTTACAATAATACAATAATTAAAATTTAATAAGTACGAACGTACAAATATTCTAAACTAATCACATAATAAAATTATTGGTATACACCATTTTTGTATTGTAGTATTAAAATATATTTAATACTAAAAATATTTATAATCTCGATTTTTCAATTAAAATTAGATTTACAATAATTTGAATTTAATGGTTTTCTTATTTCCTATTGAATTAAAATATATTTTTTAAAAGGAATAAAATATCCAGAAAATATCTCTAAATTTTTTCACATTATTAAGCTAAAATGAATCAGTTCTATAATAAACTAATGTATTTTAAATATTGAATTGTAAGTAAGAAATTTTAGCTATTAAAAATCACTCAATTTTCATATAATTTAAACTGTTAATGTTAATCACAAAATAAAATTAAACACGCGTACAACTTTAAATGCGGATGTAACTCTAATAATAGTATGGAATATTGGATTTTTATAATTAGCTTAAGTTGTTAAGTATGTATTTTTCTTATACTTTATTTTTGTTTACCGCAATCGGGTGGGTTAGCAAATTTTATTATCTTTTTGAGTTATGGTTTAATTAGACGATTGACTTCTAACACTTCAAACCCGAAGCGACAAATGTGGATCCCAGTTGCTACACAAAAGAGAATACATCGATGGGCTCATGCTTTTAAATATAAATTAGTTTTACCCAAAACTAATTTTAAAAAATTATTTCATGCGTAATAAAAATTATTAATTTGAAGACTATATACATCGACAGTGCTTAAGAATCTTAGACGAAATTTAAGAATTATGAACGGTCTACAATTCGATACGATTCTATGAAATATTTGATTATAAATAAATCAAATCTCTCATTTTTTTTTCCAATTTAATTAGAGAAAGAACAATTAATTATAAATATAAGATCTTGACAAACCAAAAGGAGAGGATTATATATTTGCAATTTTACATGATGTGATCTTGAATTAATTTGTCAGAAGAATTCAATAAGTAATTCATAATACGAACCATGCCATAATGTCAATTAAATTAATTGCAATGTAAATAAATGATAAATAAAGTATAATACTCACACTATAGCATAATAATGTTTTTATTGTCAAACTATAGCATAATACAAACTATATAAAGTCTTTAGGACCGTATCATTTTTTTTTTGTTCTGCCTTGAAAAAAAGAAGAAGAAAGAGTTAAAATATTTCTGTCTAGACTATTTGTGTCTCACCAACCATGCCCTACTCGTGAGGTGCCAAACAAAGAATCTTACAACTTTATCAATTTGATTTTAAATTACTATTTTAGAGTTTTTTCTTCACAATACTATAAAACTTCTTTGAATTAATATTCAAACTATGACATTTTATTGATTTAGAAATGTTATTCGTTGGCAAAAAAAAGAAATGTTATTCTTTATAGATTAAGTGGAGAATAAAAGATTAATAAGAGAAAAATTATATTGAATAATTTATCGAGTTGCTAATATATTGAGATTGTATTGTAGCTAAACCACATTTTCAAAACTAAGATTTTGAAACCAACAAATCAAATTATGAAGTTTTTACAGTATTCAAACTAAGAAAGTATATAATAATTGCATCTGACAAAAATAGAAAAACGAAACTAAGGAACAAGCAAGAGAAAAAGGAACCAAAATAATTCCAAACGATTACTTAATGGAAGACTTAAATCTACTCCACTTGTTAGAAGAAAAAAAAAAACAAAAATCTACTCCACTTTTGTCTAACTAATATTTTTATTTGTTTATGTCTGTCATTTACCTTACCTCCAATTTATTTTTCACCCGTTTTATTATATTTTGAATCAAATCTAGATCACGACAAAAAGGAGTACACATGCATACTTACAAAATTATCAAACTAATTTTGTATTTTATTTATACCAAAATATTATAAAAGTTAAATTCTTATTCAATTTTCTTTGTATTTTTAAAATTTAATATCTTAATTTAAAACTAAACATTTATATTTAATTAAATTAAAATTGATTATTATGAGTAGTCAAACAATATATTTTAATAAAAAAATCTGTTTCTAATTTAAATAAATATTTCATTTATTTAAAATTACAAAAATCTTCGTTACTAAAAAGTAAAAATAGATAATTAAAGAATAATTTAATAAATTACCTTTAATTAAATTTTATGATAACAATAAAATTTTGAATTAGTAATGGTTAAAAACTTTGTAATTCTTTAAACGTTAGAATTTTGAAGATTTTTCTTTCCTTTCAATTGATCTTCAAACTCTCTAATTTTGAAGTTTTTAAATTATAGATTCTCGTTGACAATAAAAGAGAATAGATTTTAGAATTTGAGATTTCAGTGTTCAAACTCTTAAAACATCTTTCTTTTTCATTTTAATATTTATAATTGTATATCTCACAAATAATTCCAACTAATTTTATTTGTTATTCATCTTGATCCTACTAAATATTCCAGATATATTTTCAAAAGTTTATTTATTACAAATAAAATCAAATAAGTACATTTAATATAAATATGGTATTTTTTGGCTGATATGTGTTGTTTTAGAATAGTATATATGGGCTTATTTCATATATAAATCTCAGCCCACTGGACCACTCTCTCTTGAAGAATCTTATAAAATCCCTTTAGCATTCGGATGATAATCACATTACTCAATTACTCAAGAGAACCAAATTCTATCCGACACAGAGAAAAACAGAGATACACTTAACAAAATATATGTAACTTCTAATGAACATTGATTCAGTTTAAACTCAAATACATGAAAGATTAAGAGACAAATAACAAACTTTGTATAAAAGCAGCGTACTGAAAGGAAATAGAGTAACTGAGACAGACTGAAAAGAAGACAATGTTTCTACTTTTGAATAGAATGTTAGCACTTGTTGTGTATAGGATCAGATCCTCTTCCAATCATTCTTTTGAAAGATTGATTTGGATTAAACACAACCAAAGGAGAAGGCGCCATGTCTCGATCTGTATCTGAATTTCTTTCTTTTGATGAAGACGAAGACTCTTCAAGAACACGCAAAGGATGAACAGACTCAAGTAAATCTCCCTCCCATCTTATACTCGAAACCTTATCCGTTTGAAGTAGCAAAAGCGTGATGATAAGAAGAAGAAGAAGAAGAAACATTCCTCTACGACGAATCAAAACAACCATCTCGAAGAAGAAATCTACAATGTATTTAGACACTATAGCTTGTGAAGATATAGAGATTGAAAAGGGTTAAAGAAGGAGAGAGAGAAGTTTGTATCTCTGTCTATTTGGAAATGGAGAGAAGAATGGTAAGAAGGAAGCATATATAAAGACTGATTTTAGAAAAACAAAACTCTCTTCTGACAAGTTTGAACCAAAAAAGGTTTACACTTGGGAACTCTAGTCTTGGGAAGCTAAGCATATCTCTCCTTCTTCTTGCTTTCTTTTCAATTTCCATACTTTTTTCTATTTATAACACACTCATATACATTACATATAAGGTATAGTGTCATAGATGCAGTCTTGTGTTGCTTTTTGGGCATTGTTCTTCACACTTAATGTCCCTATCAAATGGAATCACCAAAGAGCTTAGAGATATCTTTGGAACATTCCCTTTTGCCTGACGTAGACAGCCTTTGCATTTAGAGGATAAATTTATATATACAGGTGCATACATGTATGTGTGTATATTTTTAAATATTTTATATCAATTTTTCAGTTATTGAATAATTTCAAAATTTTCATCCAGTTTTATGTTTTTTTTTAATATTTTTAGTGATATCTTTTTTAATGAATATGGTTTATATTTTTAGATCTTTAGTATTTTGAAAACTTTTGAACGCGATCTGAATCTGTAAAGATCTAAAACAAACTCGACCCGAAAAATAAAATAACTTGATTGGATCCTATAAATCTAAACTCGAATGGATTTGAATTGAGTTCAACCCGAAAAATAAAATAACATAAATGATCTTCTAAACATGAGCCTGAAAACCTGAAATTCGAATATATCAAAACCGAATTTGAATGTCCATAGTTTATACTATTATAACACACTATGTTTACATGAGATGTACAGAAGCAAAAACAAATAAAATAATAAGATGTAATTATATTAAGATAGGCACAACTATGTCCAAGAAAGGAGAATAGATATATAGATAAGAAGGTTTGGCTTGAAAGAAATTGCAATTCAAGAAGAAATAAAAATGCCTTCTCAAAGGGGAAAAAGTGTTTATTCAAAAGGAAGAAATTGATAATGATGAAAAAAGAAAGAGAAATTATTTGGAGGGGAATTTGGTTTTTAATTCAAACTTTTATAATTCCAAGCTCTTTTCTCCATGCAATAAAAATCCAGTCTTGTTTCTTTGAGCTCAATGAATTATCCTTTATGCTTTTCTTCTTTGTTATTTTTCTTTTTAATTACTTAGCCCTTACATCATTCATTCAAACATAGGAACATTTGACTATTCTCCATTTCATAAACTCAAAACATTCAGTTCAACTAGTTATAATAAATTTCATGGATACATTAAAAACAAATTGAGAATCAATGTTTTGAGTTTATTTTTAGGTAATAGAAGAGTAATGTAGGGTGAATACACACAAACACACATACTCTTAACTATATATAAATAGATAGATGGTAAAATATTGTAGAGTGAGAAACATCAATGGCCTCAAACTTGAGTACCAGATGATTAGTTATCTCTTCCACTCTACTGGAGTTGTTTTCCCTGCAAAACCAAAAACAATTCAAGAAAAGTTAGCTCCAAAAAAACGCAGATGCAAATACATAGGTGACATCTTTGGTTTGTTTAGGACACTAACCGTTTGCTTCTCGGGAGGAAAGAAGAGGTTTCACGGTCTTCTTCACAGTTTTGCCATCAGAGTTTGAGATTCTTATTGTTTTAGGAGAATGAGAAGTGACTCTTGCATTATTACCTGAAGATGGTAGCGAGTAACGTCTAGTGGCTTTGTCTGTAGTCTCTTGTTGCTTAGGGGAAGAAGAGCCTTGTAGTCTCAGCTTTGCTTTTGCTGATTTAGTCGCTTGCATATAGCTCGGTATACTCGGGCTTCTAGTCTGATTCTCATTACTCTCTTGACACTCAGTGGTTTGAGTAGTAGTAACCGAAGAAACCTTTTCCCTTAACTTCTTATTCTCCTTGTTGTTTTGTTTGGGAGTTCTCTCTTCTTTCACATTCTTCTTTTCCACGGCCATTACATTTTCTTCACTCTCTTCGACTTGGTTGACCAGTGTGGAATCAAATGCTTCATTGGTTTCCAATGGTCCAGGAGTGTGTATTAACTCCTCAGGCTGTTTCACCACAATCTCAACCATATCATCTGTCTTCTCTTCATCATAGGCATTAACAAATTCTTCTAAAGCCGGATCTGACTTCTCAATCTCCTTCTGTGTAACCGCTTCAGGTTGGATAGACTTCTCAACTACAGGATTATGTACTTTCCTCAATCCCCGTTTTACTTTCTCCAGATCAACTTGAGGATTTTCTGCTGGTGCAGGTGGTTCTGCAGATTGGCTTGTTGAAACTTTGCGGAAGCTGCGTTTGGGTTTCTCAAACTCAAACGATGTTTGTGCCACCGAGGGAGTCTCGAGATCTGAAGTAGGTACTTTGCGAACATTCTTCTTCAGTCTAGAAAATTCCCCCTCGACTATCTGAGAATTACTGGCAAACTTTTTCTGAGTATTTCTGACTGATGCTTTCTTTGGTTGAGGAACTGGTTTCCAGAAGCAAGACGCAGACCAGTTCTCTAACCAGATTTGATTGGAAGAATCATTGTCGAGGTGCAAAGGCATCACATTTGGCGATGAAGCTATGAGCTGATACAAAAGGACAACAAAATCATCTACCAAGATTTTTTCCCAACTCCTTTCAAAAACAAAGTAAAAGCTAAAACAAGTATACCTTCTGAGCAAAAGCATTTGCTGTTAGCTTCTTGATTCCCAGGTAAGTATGTGAATCCACAACAGAGTCGGTGAGTTTATTCTCCTAGTAAGACAAAATCCACTTGCAGGTTAAAAGATATCACTATGAAAATTCAAAATTACAGAGAAGAGAGTGATGAGCATAACCAAAGGTTGATGACTCAACCGGCATTTCCTCTGAACTTCAACTCCAATGTCGGAATTTCTTATCTCTCTTCCTCGAGCCAGTGCCTGCAATCTGACAATTCCCATAACACAGCACAGAGTCGAAACAGCTTGCCTCCTAACCATGTGACCACGGATAAGTGCTTGAAGCCTTATTATACCTTTTAATCCCCAGAAAGCACGTCGAGCCTTAAGATAGAGAGCTAACATCAGTAAATCAAAGCAAAATACAAAAAACACAAAGAAGTGCAAATCAATAGCTGAAAAGTATTACCAAGTAGCCTCTAAACACAGCCTGCACGATTGTTGCTGCAATATCTAGCTGATTTTTCTCTGATTCGGATAGCAAATCATCATGAACAGAAGCAGCCTCTCGAGAATCTGTTGGTTGGATCTCAGAAAGATGTATCTCTTCGTCTGAAACATCTTCATGTTCTAGACTTCGTGTCTCTACCATACGACTGGTATAAACTGGTGCGTTTCCAAAGGAAGGAAGATCCGAGACCACATCAGATTCTTCAATCTTTGAAATAACCACCACCTATTGTTATAAATATTAGAAAACAGAGAGCAAATAAGAAATGAAATCAGAAGCACCAGAACTGTTACCTCCTTCTCTTTAGAAGAACTAGATTTAGAAGATGGTTTCTTTCCCAGTAACACACTCTTCAACCACCTTGCAGGCTTTCCCATGATGTCCAAAACCAAAACCAGAACACCTGCTTTTATCCGAGCAATCACAAGAGATTATGACAAAGCTATAAACACAACACTGTACTTACCAATTTGCAATTCTCTGTAAATTTTGTTTCTATGTAGAGATTGGAAGTTCAATGGATCAGCGATATTATAAGGACTATATAGACATCCAAATTCAAAATCACTGAAGGCTACAGTATTTAAGAAAAATAGACATAGAATCATTCGTTCATGAGTACACGAGCTAAAGAATGCAATGATTACCTTAAAATAAACAAAGAAATCTCCAAAATTGCAATACGTAGAAAACTCCAGAAAGTAAACTACAGAAACCAGATCTGGAACTCACCTTGCAATTAAATGAACCCGATTTCTAATCCACACGAGCTGATCTCAGAAACAACAGTGAAAACAACCAAAAGAACAAAAGAAATAAGAGATCCTCTATTTTCGGGAACTGTCGGTCTCAAATTGGAGCAGCAGTCGGATCTACTGTCTGAATCCGACAGAAACTAGGAAGAAGAAGACATTACCGTGAAAGTATTAGCTAAAGATGCGTTTCGATCTGCAGTATCTCTGAGAGAATCTAAATGAGCATCGGTGAAGCTCTTTGGAAGTAAACAGGTTAGTTTCAGACAGTGACAACGAAGAGAGAGAGAGAGAGAGAGGGGAAACAAATATTTATTTTAAAACTGCAAATTCACATCTCCAAAATTCAAATCGTGCACCGATTTGTTTCAGCCGTTAGATAATTACTTTTTATATAAACAGAGATGAACAAAAACTCAATTTTCTGATAACAACAAAAGAAAGATCAAAACTTTGTGGTAAAAAATTGAGACCAAATAAGTATGAAGACAATTGGGAAATGATAATTTAAGAAAGTTAGAAAGTTAGGAGTGGGTAGTCCCCAGATTGCAGTTTACTTCGGGAACAAGTGTAATAACTCATCTGCGTGACAACGAAGCATTTTCTGGATACTTAATTTACATTCTTGCCCTTCTTCTTGGTCTTCAACTCTCACTCCCACATGGATCATATAGCATGCAATTCGATTGGTGGTTGCATCTAGACTGAAATCTCCAAGAAACTGCAAAAAGTCTAATTCCGGACAGTTCCAAGTTTCAAACTTTCAACCACATTAGCCATAAAACAGCAAAGTTTTTACTCTGAAGCTAAACGCATCTGCTACTCTTTCAATTGACTTCAGCTCTTCATGCAAATCCGAGTGTAAAGCCAGAGTAGAGAAATTCTCATCGATCAGAAGCTAGACCAGCTTGAGGGAATATCTCGTACTTCCTTCGTCTATTGGGCCGGACCGATCTATATAAACTAGAAAAAAGGAATATGGGCTATAACTAGGTCAACAAGTTGACTAAAATTACCTAAAATGTCACTGGCATGTAAACATAACTCTACGCAACCATCAAAACTCCATCAAAACTCTACCTAAAATGTCACTGGCATGTATTAAAAATTCCACATCAACTCTTTATATATAAACCGATTCAGGTGAAACATATTCAAATATAAAATACACAGATCGATTCAATTATAACCAACTAATTCTGAGTCAAAATACCTTGAAAATTTAATATAATGTTAAATAATTCAATATTTATGACTTATTGAATGCTAAGTCGACCAACCATTTAGGAAAATTTTAAAAGACTTTCGTTAAAGAAAGAGACAAACTGTGAAACATATAAATATAAAATATAAAATAGGCAATTTGAAATTGATTAAACTTTCAGTTGGAATTTTGTTTGTGACAGTCGTATATATGCATGATTTAGAATTGCATGGTGGTTGATTATATATATATATATATATATATATATATATATATATATATACNATATATATATATATATATATATATACGTACTATAACCATTTTAGTCATCGGTCTAAATTTACAATTAGATGTTGATTTCTTGATTAATGATAGTAAAATTACTGTAATATGAAGTTCCCAAAACTCGATCTATCAAATCTGCAGGATGGAACAAAACCAATGGTTACAAACATTAACACATCGACTCTAGACGAACCCAATGTTAATTTGCACGTTTGCTTTTGTGTTTCAAAAAACACATGTATATTATTTATGTTTATTGACTTTGAAAAAAACTTATAAAATTAAATCGTCCGATTAATTGAAAAATTAATTAAAAAAATTTAATAACAATATTTTTTTGTTTTGTTAAAGATTAATCTTAATATATAACTACGATTAAATTATCTAATTTACGATTACATTTTTGTTGGATCGATCGACTTTATTACAATTTTTTTTGTATTCTCTCTATATATATATATATTACCCACATATATGATATATCCATTTTCCTTGACGTTTTGTTATGTCGTTACCACTAGAAGTCTCATATATTATGTAGTAGGAATTATATTGTGCGTGCCAAATCTGATACGTAGAGGTAATTAAACCTGTAACATGTGATAAAGAAATTTCAACATTGTTTTTAGCAGGAATTACGTCGGCGATGGTGGGTCCATAATTTCGGCTCCAAAACAGTCTTTATTTATATATTAACATTAGCTTTGAATTTGAATTTTCCTCTTCCAATTTAGTCGACACGATTCATCCATCATCATCAACAATTATTATTATTAATAATTTTCCTTAAATCGAATACACAATTGTAGTTTTCTTAAGTACGTGTGTTGGTAATTTTTAATAACTAATTATTAACAACTACTACATATTATTTAATATTTTTCATATTTGGTCTACGTTGTTTAATTCAACTTGTTTGTTTAGTTCAATTGGATATTCGGATTGGTGGTTGACCTTTAAGATTTATAGTTGCGTGATTGTTTTTCTGATGGTTTGAATTGAACCATATATTGATGCAAAAAAAATCAAAATAGTTAGGGATAATTTACATATGTTATAACGAGTATATCACTAAATATTGGTCCAAACCAAAAGATATTACGAGCCTAGCCTAGAATTTCATTTTTTTTTTAAAGTTAATAGAAATTGTAACAGTCTACTCCCTTTTATGCATAACGTCTTTGCATACATTTACAAAAACTCTTTACTATTGATAATTCATTTATAAGATTTATTGATATTTCATTTGGCCTCGATCAAATAACATAATTGGAAGTCAAGAATTCAAATGTTTATGTGGAAAAGAGATCATTAAATGTCTTCAATCATCAGCTTTAGGGAGAACATGGACCGAAAATCTAAAACTTTATAGTTGACAAAAAAAAAAAATATTTCATTCGAATTTTATTGTACCGTATTATCGATATATGTTTATGATAATTTATCTGTAAGTATTTTTATATTATAGTAAGCATGTTCTCCGAATAGTAATATAAGAAACTTGCATGTATTTGTGAATTATTTAATTGATATAGTCAAACGGTGAACAAACATATATAGAAATCAACAGTACTTCCCAAGAGAAATAATATGAGAGAAAATAAGAAAATATCAAAGGAGAATAATGGAGAAAGAATATTTCTTGAAGAGTGGTCATGGAAGAGAAGAAAGCCATGAGGAGATGAGAAAACTTGATTCGTCTCATGAACAAGAACACGACCATATTATGAGATCCAACAAGGTATAATTAATAATCAACTTAAACTTGTTGGTATAAATTTCAAGTACAGTATTATATACATATACATGAATATCAATCTTTAGATTCGCACATAGATTTCATAATCTTCTCACCATAGATTTTCTTGATTAATCGTTTCTTCTTTATATCCACAACCGATTTTAATCTCTGCTTAATACTAATCAAATAATAAGCTTAATATATATAAATTCTAAAATTGCAAGTAATTAGCTAGCTCTTCGTATCTCGTGTGTGTATAGTCTTTTTCTGTCTTAATTATGATCACCTACTTTGTTTGAATCGATCGAGTTGCATCTTTTTTCTTTCGAATTAGGTCAAATTTTAAAATCTATATACCAGAGAATTATTAATCTCCTCATCTTTATCACCAACAATCATAATTATGAGAGAAAAAAATATGTACATATGATCTAAAGGCATGTATTCATATCAAATTATTAATCATCCAAATCTATGTTTTATAATTGTTACATCATATCTTATCAATGTATGATGAGATCAGTTGGAGTTAACTAAAATCGAAATGGAGGAAGCTAAAGAGGAAAATCGAAGGCTAAAGTCATCATTGAGTAGAATCAAGAAAGAGTTTGACATTCTTCAAACACAATACAATTACCAATTAATGGTCCAACATGAAGAACCAAATAAATTCTCACCAAAGAGCCGTCATCAAGACAAAGAAAGAGTTAGTGAGCGTGAAGAGCTTGTCTTGTTGAGTCTAGGTAGAAGGTTAAAGTCACCAGTTCCAAGTAGTTTGATGACGAATAAAGAACAAAAGAGTAAGGGTTTAATGGAGGAAGCTGAGGATAACAGAAGTGTTGATAATCCTGATGAAAGAGGTAGTGATCAAAGGTTGAGTATGGGCATTGAATACAAGGCTTTGAGTAATACTAGTGAGAAGTTAGAGGTTGATCCTAATCAAGAAACAACGTCGTTGGAGATTAGAAACAGTAGTAAAATCCCATCAGAGAATAGTTTTGGGTTTAAGAATGATGGAGATGACCATGAAGATGAAGAAGAGATTTTGCCTCAAAACCTTGTTAAGAAAACTAGGGTTTCTGTGAGATCAAGATGTGAGACTCCAACGGTTAGTAAATCTTGTTCACATCTTTAACATAGTTATTCTGAATGTTTTAAATACAAAATATGTTACCATTCAACTAAATGCTAATATTCATATTTATTCATTAATAAAAAAAATTATCATTTGTAGTTTCTAAGATTCAAATCATCTTTAAAATGAAAATTGGTTTGTACAGACAAATTATATATTGAATATAATTAAATAGTTTGTAATAATTTATAGACATTTAAATATTAAAATTATTTTGCTTAATTTTGTAATTATGTAGCAAAACTTTTGCTTATATATATATATATATAT
>OVAU01002497.1:0-12438 GCA_900406315.1 Biscutella laevigata subsp. laevigata
TATATATATATATATATATATATATATA
The DNA here is from genome assembly GCA_900406315.1 of Biscutella laevigata subsp. laevigata. Classification (NCBI taxonomy): domain Eukaryota; kingdom Viridiplantae; phylum Streptophyta; class Magnoliopsida; order Brassicales; family Brassicaceae; genus Biscutella; species Biscutella laevigata. The sequence continues at coordinate 29 of OVAU01002497.1, forward strand.
TATATTAATAACTAATAGAGGTTTTTTTGTATTTCATACCTATTAATTTCTAACTTGATTTTAAATTGCAGCTTCTCAAGGCGATCAAGTTTCTTATATAACATACCCTTGCATTAAACAACCAAAGCAATCACATCTCAATGTTCTAAAAGTCAATCCGCAAGAAAATATTTTTGGAACACATATAGATAGACAACCAACTATATTGCAACAACAAGACAACGACGATGTTGAAATCAATACAATAAAAGAGATTGCAGTGGAAAATCTAGCAGAAGGATCAGGATGAAGAGAAGATATCGAGATCGGCGTTCGCGATGATGAACCAGATGATGAATTTCTTTGTAATCTATCAACATTTGATGATGATGATCAATAAAACTTATGTCAAAGAATGCTTTAAATTCGATGATCAATAAAAACGTTTAATTTATTTGTAATTTATACTTATTGTGGTTTGCACGATAAAAGACTAAATAATGCATACTCGATAACTCTAAGTAAAAAACTAACCTGAGCCAAATCAAAATAAGTAAAAACTGTGTTTATCAATTTTACGTCGTTATGTAGCAATATATCTATAATTGCCCATTGGTTACCGCTAAATCTCTTGGTTTCTCCTTAACATTCAGATCATGACTTCGATCTCAGGTGGAGAAGTATTTTTCGGAGTTTTTACGAGGGATTCACACTTTAGTCGCACATATTTACAGAGGTGCGACTAAAGTGCGACTACATACCTTCACACGGATAGCTGACATGTGCATATGTTATGCGGAAACCACGGGTGGTCGCACTAGCCCATATTTACACATGTGCAACTAAATTGTGACTACATACCTTCACACGAATAGCTGACATGTACATATGTTATGCGAAAATCACATGTGGTCGTACATTAGACCACCTTTGTAAAAAAGTGTGACTAAAGTGCCACCACATGTGGTTTAGGATTTTAATTCACCACAAGAATTCCACACAATTAGGTTAACAAAAAAAGAATTCCACACAATAATTCGACCGAACACTTTAAAAAATTGCAAACCATAACCCGTTAACGTTACATAACTCCGACATATGTAATAAACATGTAAGGAAACCTAACCATAACTTCTGTGTTAATCATAAGTGAAGTATTTTTATATTCAAATAATCTAAACGTCTGACTCCCCGAATTTATTATAAGTAAGTTTCATTCATAAGACGAACAATCTTATTTAAAACCTAATCCGAGCCAAAATGAAAATAGTTAATAACTGTATATATCAATTTTATTTCAATAAGTACCAAATCTCTATAATTGCCCATTGGTTCCCTCTTAATCCCTTTGTTTCTACTTGACATTCAGGTCCTAACTTTGATCCCAGGCGGAGTAATATTTTTCAGAATTTTTACGAGGAAGTCGCACTTTAGTCGCGCTTGTGTAAACAAGCACGAATAAAGTGCGACTACATACGTTCACACTGATAGCTGACATGTATGCAAGTTATGCAAAACCATAAATAGTCGCCCTTATTTGCACAAGTACGACTAAAGTGCGACTACCAACTTTCACACGGATAGTTGACATGTGCTATTGCTATGCGAAAACACATGTTGTCGCACTTTAGTCGCACTTATTTACAAAAGTGCGACCACATGTGATTTAGGGTTTCTATCCACCACAATAATTCAACATGTAATTTATTATGATAGAATATACCACTTATAATACAAAAATATATTTACAACCTCATAAATCGAATACTTTAAAAATTACAAACTATAACCCGTTAACGTTACATAACTCCGACATATGTAATAAACTTTTCGGGAAACCTAATCATAACTTATGTGTTATTCGTATGTGGAAAGCTCTTATATCTATTCTATTAAAACAAAATAAATCTACTTAAAAAATCATATTGGACTATTTTATTTTTGACTAGACAAAGAAAATTAGATATATACCTAACAAATATTTTATGAATAATAACATATATGACTAGGTAATAATTAGTGTACGAAATATTTTAGAAGTTAGTTAATAAAATCACAAAAATATTTCTTCGAGAAATATCAAAATTTTAACTAATCTCTCCTATTAAAAAGGTTTATTTAAGATCCAACTATACTAACATCAATATTTCGGATCTTATGTACATATATTTTTTTATTTTACCTTAAATAATTGAATTGTTTCAGTTAATAATTTAATAGTTAAAATAATAAAATCTATATTTCTAATATCCTAATTTAAAAATATTTTTTTTGTTTTAATAATATTTGAAAGAAATAGATATTATTCAATACCTTCACAATAATTTAAATAATATGTTTATGCTGTTTTAAAATAAAATACCCGCACAAGGTGCGGGCTGAGTTCTAATTCAAATAATATAAACGGGTTTAATATATGCAAGTTTTGTTCATAAGCCGAACTATTTTCACGAACAATATGATTAACTAATTACCCCAAGCCACAATCCGAATAATAAATAATACATATATTAATTAAGTTTAGGTACCTAACAATATTATTACACTTACTAGTTATCATTTACTCACATGGTCTCTCCTTAAGGTTCAGGTCCTTTCTTCGATCCTGGGATGAAACGAATTTTCATATTTCTTACATTGGCGTCGCACTTGAGTCGCAGTTGTGCGACTAAGGAGTAACTACAAGCATTCACAAGGATCGCTGACATGTACACGTTATGAGAATACAATCGTGGTCGCACTTTAGTCGCATATGTGTGACTAAATTGTGACTACCTAGGGTTTCATAAAGAGCAACTACGGAGGGATTGTCAGCGTAGTCGCACATAACTTCATCTTCTACGCCGAACTAGTTTCTCCTCCGGTTCTGGTGGACTCCCGCGGTAATACTCCTTCTCGCTGGCAGCGGTTAACTTCGAAGGCCATCCGACGCGGCCGCCGACGATGATGCAAACTCATTTCCCCTACCCGCCGCTGCAGATGCGTCCTTTCTCGTCGCCGGTGAGTTCTCTGAGTACTCCTCGGACGATCCTGGAAACAATCCCACCAGTGTCAGTGGTGGAGCCTCTCTTCGGCATCTATTCGCCGTTAATGTTGTCGCCAGTCGGAGCTTTACCGCCGTGTCGGATGTTGTTGGCTGGAGATTCGCCCTCTCTCGAAGGTCAGCCACCAACCGTAGTTCAGATGACAGATTAAAACCCGGGCGTTAAGGTTCTCCTAACGATGGAGGGTCGTTCGAAGTTCAAAACGCTTTTCCCGGGCCATCTCCCGAACACTCTCTAGTAATTCCTAATCTTATCATTTTTATTTCTTCTGTAATGTACAATTAGGATTTGTATATTACGATTTATTATAAAATTAGGATTGTTAAAACTAGTATTGTTAATATATTAGAAACTTTGATTCATCTCGGGATAAAATTTGGAATTTATATTTAAGTTGTCGGAATTTAAAAACTATTTTAAACTTTTTATTATAATTTATTTGGTGTTTGAGTCTTTTTTATTGAATTTCTAATTTTGTATTCGTTATTAAAATTATAGGTTCAATCTCGATGACGGGATATTAACTCGTATGATCTCAAAATTCCTTAAAGAAAAATTTGACGGCCCGTATTATAGTTGTGCAGTTGTCCTGACAGCAGTTCAAGACCTCTACTTCAACCAATTTGCGGTAGTTATTTACTTTTACTTCTATTTTAATATTTCATATTTTATTTTTACGTTAACATTTATCTGACAAAATAATTGCATTTTGTAGCAAACACATAATTAGGATCCTGCCCTTATTGCATTGGTGCGTGAAGAATTTGATAAAGTCTGCGTTCGCCGAATGAAGGGCATGATATGCCAAGTGAAGAAAAGAGGACGACAAACTGGATTGGCGAGACGCTTTGGACCTTAATGTGCCAACATTGGGACACTGACAAAGCTCGAGCGCGGTGCAGCAATGCTTATAAATCGAGAAGGTCAAACCGCGATGGACTTGGTGTCCACAAACACTCGGGACGCCAGAAGTCTTATATGCGCATCCAGCAAGAAATGGTAAGTACTTTCATACGTTAATTTTATTTATTTAATGTTTTTAATGTCTTAATATTATTTTTGTGTGTAGACCCGTCAACTAGGCCGACCAGCGCATATTGGTGATGTTTTCAAAAGGACCCATATAAGGCCTGACGGGACGGTTGTGGATCTCAAAGCGAAGACCATATGCGAGCATTTTGACCAAAAAGTTAGAGCAGAAGTCTCTCAGCTGGATCCGAACGTGTCTTCAGATGGAACTTCACAATTTGTTGAGCTTTATACAGAGAAGATGAATTAGTTATTCCAGTATTAATTTACTAATTAATATTTCATTGTTTTAGTTTTTGATTAGTTATTTATATCATGTTTACATGTAGTCTACTATTCCCGATGACTGTGGTCGTCTTTACGGGGTTGCCAACCTTGAACGAGTTATCGGCACGGGTTCACATAGAAGAAGTTATGCTGGGTCCAGTCTGGTGGCATATCAAACAATCCAGGAAAAACTAGAGGCGACCCAGCGGAAGATCGATGATTAAGCAGCTGATTTTGCTTGGTTGACCTAGGAGAACCAGAGCACCTAGAACCATTTGGCAGCCCTTGTCAATTGGTTGAAGTCCCAGAACCCGAACATGCCGGAGTTCTTGGCAGCTCCAACCGTCCGCAGCCCTCACGACCAACCCTCCACTAGATTGGGTCCTACGTTCCTCAATCCCCGGAACTAAAGATTTTCTTTTTTTCCGTTTGTTTTGGTAAAACATTTTACTATTTTATATAATATTTTTCGTTTTAAATTAATTCTCTTTTATTATATATTTTATTTTTATTATAAAATATTTTTATATTTATAATATATATACATACGGTATAATACCAGAAGTCACACTATGGTCGCTCACAAGTGCGACTACGTTATAAAATCGTGTGTTGTTTATTAAAATTGTAGTCGCTCTTTCGTTGCATTTACGAGCGACCAAACTGCGACTCCGTAGCATTTTAAATATGTTTGCTTAAAACTTGTGGTCTCACTTAAGTTGCTTAAGGTACGACTTAAGAGCAACTACAATTTTATAGTAGTCGCACTTTGGTCGCTCTAAAGTGCGACTATTTACATTCTTTCAAATTTATTCGTATTATACCTAGGAGTCAAACTTCAGTCGCAGTCTGAGCGACTTATTTGAGATTCCCATGTAGTTACAAAAATTAGATACTAGTCAACAAAGTCGCATATCAGTTGCACATTGAGAGATTATTTTACGACTATATAGTTTTTCACCACGACATCATATAGTCGCACATTGTAGTCGCTAATTTACGACTTCATATATCAGTCGCAAAATAGTTGCATATGTGCGACTTCGGCTTGACTCCCGCTATTTGCGACTACATTGTTTAGTCACATAGTAGTCGCAAAATCGCTTTTTGCGACAACAAAGCGACTATATTTGTAGTCGCAGATGATGTGTTTTCTTGTAGTGAACACATCTTAGATTTCTGGACGAATTCGGCAAACACCTAACATTCGTCACGGAAAGCTATACTAGAGCTATAACCAATACGAAATCTAATAGATCCACCCCAAGGTCTCAGGTGTGAACCTATGTATAACCAAGCCCATTAGGTACTAGAAACGTCACTAATGTTAGCCCCAAGAACCTAGAAATCACGGTAGTCTAATCAAATTGGTATCCCACCGAACTAAGCAGACTTGGTTAAGCAAGGTTTAATAAAAGTTAACCAGACTTGATCGATCTGGCTTGTCAGGCATAATGAATCAAGTCATGACTCCCTCAGTTATTGATTTGGGTGATTCAACTGTTCTGGATTGATCAAACTGTGACTTCTCAGGCTGATTGTACGATCGAACTGGTATGGTTTAATCAAACTGTGACTGCTCAGGTTGATGGTACGATCAAATTTATATGGTTCGATCAAACTGTGACTTCTCGTGTTACTAGTTTGATCGAATTGTTGCTCTCTCGAATATGAGTTGATTCTTGTCTCTAAATGAAACTTAAACTCATAAAAAGAACTAAATGCAGGGAAAAATTGAAACCTTGCTCAGTTATGCACAATACATGTGGGGTGCTTCCCATGAGCGCTTGTTTTAAGTCACGATTCTGACTTTAAATCGGTCTAATCCCTTGAAGGGTCAGAAAAATTGATTTCAGAATCGCCGTTCTCGAGAAGGCCTGACTGATATTGCTTTAGACAATAACCATTTACCGCGAAGGTTCTCGCGTTGTAAATTACAACAACCGCATTGTAAGGACGGACTTCGACGACAGTAAGTAGTCCTTGCAATCTAGATATGAGCTTCTTAAAAACAACTTCAAATGAGAGTTAAACAAAAAATACTTGATAACAACAGTAAAGGTCATGGGAATTATCATCCTATCATGCAGCGCGTTCGTTCGTTCCTTGTAGATGTTTGTGTTTTTGTAGGCATTTTGGGCGGATTTCATCTAACTTGTTCAGCTGAACAAGTCGCCTCTCAGCTGCAGGCTTGATGTCGTAGTTCATTTGCTTTGTAGCCCAAATGTGTTTGTACTCGAGTTCCACATGAAGGTGTCATGATTTTCCATAGACGATATAGAAAGGAGTTGTGCCCAAAAATGTCTTGTAGGTTGTCATATAGTCCCATAACGCGTCATCCAGCTTTTCTGACCAGTCCTTACTTGAGTGTCCCACTGTTTTCTCTAGAATTCCCTTGATCTTTCTATTGAAAATTTCGACTTGACCACTAGTCTGAGGGTGATAGGGCGTAACTACTTTGTGCTTAACTCCATTTTTCCTGAGAAGAAAACCATGTTGATAAAATGCGTACCTCTGTCGCTGATTACAACACTATGGACGCCGAATCTGGGGAAAACCACGGGTTTGAACATCTTCATGACAACCTTGACATCATTGGTAGGGCACTCCATCGCTTCAACCTACTTCGAGACGTAATCGACTACTACCAAGATATATTGGCTTCTGAAGGACGGGAAAAAGGGCCCATGAAATCAATTCCTTATACATCAAACACCTTGACTTCAAGGATGAAATTTTAGGGTATCTCGTTGCGTTTGCTGATGTTTCCCTTCCTGTGACAAGCATCGCAAGTCGAGACGAAGTGATGGGCATTCTTGAACATAGTTAGCCACCAAAACCCAGCTTGCAACGCCTTATCTACTGTTTTAAAAGTAGATGAAAGAGTATCCTCTTTACCTCATGTTCGGGCACGCATCTCTTGTAAAAATTGTCTGAGAATCTCTTGTACATGAATTGGTCATCCAAGAAATAATGTCACACATTTTTGAGGAATTTCTTTTTATCATGACCAGCGAATTTATGTGGTTTGAAATCTACACTCAAATAATTCGCAAAATCAGCAAACCAAGGAGTGTATGAATTTTTCTGTACCTCATTCTACAAATGTTTTTGATATAAGAAGATGACAAACACACTCTCCACAGGTAGACTATCATCCAAAGGGGGTCTATGAATCGAGGATGAGCCTCGACAAGTGGTTTGTGACCCTATTCTCGATCCCTTTTTGTCTCTGATCTCCAAATCAAACTCTTGTTGCAGAAACACCAAACAAAGCCTAGGTTTGATATCTTTCTTTTCCATAAGGTAGAAAAGTGATGCATGGTCTTTATGCACTATCACCTTACAACCATATAAGACTTGAACTTCTCAAAGGCATACATTCTTGCCAACAATTCCTTCCCAGTTTTGGTGTAGTTGGTCTGAGCTTTGTCCACAGTCTTGCCCGCGTACTAAATGACATGCATCTTTGTGTCTTTCTTTTGTCCAAGAACTGCACCTACCGCGTAATCGCTAGCATCACACATTACTTCGAAAGGCAATTCCCAGTTTGACGGTTGCACTATAGGGATGGTGAACAAGGCCTCCATGATCGTTGTGAAAGCCTCCAGACAAGAGTTGTCAAAGTTGAACTTGCTTTTCTTGCACAAGAGTTGCGTTAGCGGTTTCGCGATCAAGGAGAAGTCTTTGATGAATCTCTTGTAGAAACCTACGTCACCGAGAAAGCTCCTCATGTCTTTTACCGTTCTCGGAGGCTGCAAGTTCATCATCACTTCGATCTTCGCTTTTTCGACTTCAATTTCAATTTCCGAAAGCTTATGTCCTAGAAAAACCCTATTGCGAACCATGAAGTGACACTTCTCCTAGTTTAGAACCAGACGCTTTTCCTCACAATGCTTCAGAACCCTGCACATGTTAGTCAGAAAACTCTTAAAGGAAAACCATAGACAGAAAAATCATCCATAAACACTTCCATGATGTTCTCAATCAAATCAGTAAACATCGACATCATGCATCGCTAGAAGGTGGTAGGTGCATTGCACATCCCAAAGGGCATTCTCTTGTAAGCATAAGTTCCATAAGGGCAGGTAAAAGTGGTATTCTCTTGATCATCTGGGTGTATAGGAATCTTAAAAAATTGTGAATATCCATCAAGAAAACAATAGTAAGGAAGGCGGAAATGATCTTTTCGGGTTGTTGTGTTCGGCTTCCATTAATCAATACACATTTCAATGTCTTGTATGGTCCTTGTTGAAATCATCTTGTCCTTCTAGTTCTTGATGACAGTCAAGGTATGATTACATCACCAAAATTTAGCTCAATGCTCCCCTTTTGCACGTCTATTACAACACCCGCTCTGGCCATATATGGTCTTCCCAGAATGATTGGATTATGAGGTTCTCGGTCTATCTGCAAAACCACAAAGTTAGTAGGGATGACACAATCGCATATATAGACTTGTACGTCTTCTAACACCCATTTCGTTTTGCGAATAGACCAATTCGTGAACACCAAGGTCATCCTAGTTGGTTTGAAATCAAACAGCCCAAGCCTCCTTGCGACACTTGAGGGCATGAGGCTGACACCTGAACCTAAATTACACCAAACCTATCAAAGATACAGTTCACAATAACACATGGTATAGTGAAAGAACCTGGGTCAGGTAATTTAAGGTAGTAGTTTCTCTGTAAGATCGAGCAATACTCCTATGTCATCATCATAACCATAGATTCCAGACTAACCTTCTTGATTAGGATTTCCTTCATGTATTTCTTCAATGAAAGGACCATCTTGACCGCCTCGTCAGCGCACCTGCAACTCTCTGGTCAGTGCCTTGAGTTTCTCGTACTCCTTTTCCTTCGCTTATTCTTTGGTATTATCAGATACGACACCTTCTGAACGTAGGTTGGAGACTCATGAGGGTTATCATGTTCATTTGCATTTGTTCGATGAAACTCGGCATGGGTTTGATTGAACTAGGCTGAATCGGAGGTTGATCGATCGCATTGAGGTAAGATCAATCAATCTTCTAGGCACGGTCTGATGGTGCGATTGATTTGAACGGGGTTCAGTCGATCGAGATATCGTGATCCCTTGACGACTGGTGGGTGCAATCAACCCGAGAGTTGGATCGATCAGACTGGACTGGGGCTTGATCGATTTGATCTTGGAATGGGAGATCTTGCATGCACGTTAGAATGACCCTGAGATCGATCGAACTTCGGAGTTAGGTTCTCTGAAGCCTCTATTGGCTCATCCTGTCTTGTCGTGGATGGGTCAAATCAATAGATTTTGGTGTTGGTTAATTGATCCATGTTGATTGGCTTAGCTCATCGACTTTCCCATTCCATATGGTGATTGCTTGTGAAATGCTTTGTTGATATCTGAGATCAGGACCTCGAGGATGGTGATGTGGGTACGAATAGAGCTGATTTCACTCTCAAACTCCTCTAAAACAGATCGAATATTGGCATGAAGTCGCTTCTCGCTTATTAAAAGTTGATGAAGCATCTCCATGAGCTCATCGAGTTGAGACTCTGACTGTTCGAGGTAACTTTTTTCGTCTATTCTCTGAAATTGATGTTGATTTTCCACGCAGAACGAATCAAATCCTCCACTGTGAAATCCCAAAATCTCCAAAGTTGGTCCAAAGTTGGTTCGAACATGGTTCGGAAGTATCTGAAACAGTAGAGAACAAAAAGGGGAATTAAAATAAAATAAAATAAAAACAAAAGATATGTTAGGAGAAAACTCAGCCTTAGACTCTTGAGCTAGCACGTTTGGTCTCTCGCAACAGCGCCAAAAACTTGATGGCACTCATGTTTTACCCTAGATAGCTAAAATATGCAAGTGTACATACAGTCACTGTAGTACTTAAGGATCAAATCAAGGGACACTGAAATGCTAACACGAAACGACATATAAGACTTTATAATGGCTAAGACGTGAGTAAAGATGATGATGGTTTGTAAAAAAAAGCAATGGTCAGAGAACTGTAACAGTAAAACAAGCAAGCAAGGTGAATATAGATAAGCCGACAATCAAATCTCTATGGAAATCTAAAAGGTGGTTTGGCGAGAAGTGTTCATACATATGGTCGAGAATGGAACTTAGGATCATGAACACATCTTAAATTTCTGAACAAACTCGTCAAACACCTAACAATCATCACTCAATGCTAGATAAAACCTATAACCAATACGAAATCTAATCTTTGTCCCCTTTACTAAACCTATGAAAATCGATCCACCCCGGGGTATCAAGCTCTTTAGGTACTAGCAATGTCACTAATGTTAACCCCAATAACCTAGAAATTTTGGTAGTCAAACCGAATTGTTATCCAATCAAACTTGGCAGGCTTGGTTAAACAAGGTTTAATAAAAGTTAACCAAACCTGATTGATCTCATTTGTTAGGCAGAATCGATCAAGTATAGACTCACTTAGTTATTGTTTTGGTGATTCAATTAATTGCTTGTCAGACTTGAATCATCTTAAGTCTTAGATCCAGTTTTTCAGATTGAATTCAATCTACTAATCAGCCACTAAGGGAGTATCCTTGATTTTTCTTTTCTTTACACCTAATCGGGCATGATCCCTAATTTACCCTTCTAGTGGAAACCCTAGATCTGATATAATAAACTACTCATACATGAAAAATACTAAATTGAATAAAAAAACACGTGTTCCACATTACAAGTTGTCAATTTGAATTTATCTCCCTAAAGCTTAATCTAACAAAAATAGTAGTTATAATTAAAACCCTGAAACAAAAAGCTAAGTAAGCAATTGTAAAAAGGGCTTCGAATTCTTCACTCTATGATGCTTTTATAGTGCCTTGTGAGTCATCAGGCTACCAAGTGGGCTTGAGCTTAAAACTTGAAAAAAAGAAATTCGTCTTTTCGGTTCAATCAAACCGGATTGTGGTTCGATCGAACCCGACTTGATATCTTCGTCGAATCCTAGCCTTTGCGAGTTGGTTTGATCGACCTTGATTTTGATCTGGTTCGATCGAACCAAAGATAGTTCGATCGAACCAGGCCTCACTTGCTTCAGTCTGTCCTGCTTTTGCGCATCATATCCAACAGTCTTGGTCGGAGTAGGGGTTCGATCGAACTTAAGCTTGGACAGTTCTGAGTTTCTTCAAATATCCTTGTAAATGCGTTCAACAGCTTCCTTTCATCATATATCCAATACAGACCTGTGAAACTTAGAAAGAAAACAAAAAAGCTCGAAAAGCATGTTAATAACACGTTAAGAGGTTCATAATCATGCCAAAATGCAGGTCATAACCCCCTAAAATCACGACATATCAATGGTCCTTGTTGATAGAGTCACATCTTATGTTATTCTGGAGGACCTCTTAGCCGATGCTCAACCGCAATGGAAGAAATATTTGGTGGGTCGGTTCTTTGATGTTGCTCCACACATAGCAAAAATCCATATGATTGTGACCAAAATCTGGATTACGAACCATAAATATGTGAAGATAAATGTAGAAGTTGTTGATGCTCGCATTATAAAGTTTAGGGTCCTTGATCAGTCAATGCAAACTTGAGTTCTTAGCCCACCCCTTTGAAATCTTGCTAAGGTGGGTGTCATAATGTCCGAATGGACTCTTGCGGCCATCATAGACCAACCAGTTGTGAAATATATCCCTTTGTGTGGTTATTTTCAAAACGTTCCTATTACCTTATACTTTGATGGTGGACTCGGCTGGCTAGCTAGCCATGTTTGTGACCTTAAACTCTTGCACACGACTACAAAAACTTGCTTGGATGTTGCTCAGGCCAAAAGTATTGTTGAATTCGATCTAACTAAGCCTCTTGTAAGCCAAATTAAAGTGCAACAGTCAGATGTAGTGATGGTCGATGTTAGCTATCCATGGCTTCCATCCTACTACAAAAAGTGTCAAACATGGAGCCATGTGAAACACCCTAACCCGATTTTTCCCCAAAACCGGACTGAGGTCTTCAGATCAGTTCAGTCCAGTTCACGTCTTAGGCAATTTCCAGTGAATTCGGTTCAGCCTTGGCAGTTTTTGAAGGGTAGGCCGTTTTTAACAGATTACTTGAAGTATTTTGATTGGGTTC
>OVAU01002498.1:0-12437 GCA_900406315.1 Biscutella laevigata subsp. laevigata
CTCTAACGTCTATTTATAGAAGAAAATAGAGTTACTATGCATCATAGTGATAGTGGACTCCACACTAAATTATTCGATTCACATCTGCTTTCCTCTTTTGTTGACTTCTTTAACACAAAACACATTACATAGTGATATCTTTGTTGTTGTTCTTTTTATTTTTTCATCCTCCTCTTCTCTTTATGATCTTTATCCGATAATACGTGGTGCAAAGGTGTTGATCAATCTGGGCGTTTAACACATGGTGTAGCATCGCCAAGCTCAAGCAGACCAGAAAAGAGCAAAGTTTTTCCAGCCAGAAGGTGATCAATTGACATTGCTGGCTGTATACGAAGCTTGGACAGCTAACAACTTTGCTCCATGGTGCTATGAAAACTTCATACAGTCACGATCTTTACGAAGATCGAGCTCAAGACGTGATCAGGAAACAACTTCTCAGTATAAGTTAGATGTGGAAAGTGCGGGAAAGAATTTGACAAAGATAAGGAAAGCAATCATCATAGCTGGATTCTTCTTTCACAGAGCAAGAAAAGATCCACAAGAAGGCTTGTGGAGAATCAAACAGTGTACATACATTTACTTACTAAACGGATTGGATTGTTAATATATGGGCCAACCCGTTTAATCAAATTTTATAAGGTTTTTCTATCCAAAATGACGCTTGCTTCCCGTTTTACAATTCAAAAGTCTTTTTTTCCCTCAAAAATCTGTTTATCGAGAATTCAAGCACGTGCTTATGTCAGTTGAGATTAATTATTTTTCTAAACAATCTGATTATGGCTAGGCAAATAAAACCGAAACTAAATAACTGAACCCAAACCATAAAAAGATTTTAATGAATACTAAATTTTATTATCCGAATAATTGGAATCGAATCCAAACCATACTCAGAATCAAACCCATACCAAATCTGAACCCAAAATGAAAACTATTTTTCAATGTTTAATATTTATTTTACTTTTAATATTAATATTTTATATATTTAATATATTTTTCGATACTGAACCCGAAACGAAAATTAAAAATAATAGGATGAATCCTCTAAGCCTTAACCCAAAAATCCGAAATCCGAAGGATACCACCCAAACTCGAACGGATATCTGAACACCCACCCCTAAATCTATTTTTTAATTAATTAAAAATTATATGGGCTTAAACGGGTCTAAACGGGTTTTAAGGCTAAATGGATCAGATTTTTAAATGGGTTTAAACGGATTAGAGTCAAAGGATTGAATTTAAAAGGGTCTAAACGGGCCGGATCTAAATGGGCCGGGTCTAAACGGGTTCGGTTAACCCGCGAAAACATCCCTAGTGATATATTTTGTTCTTGTCATGACAACAAAAGAGTACATGAGAGAAGTGATTGACCCAAAGTGGCTTGTTGAGTTAGCTCCAAGATTCTTCAAATCCGCTGAAACAACTAGAATGAGTAACCGAAAGCGCCAAGAACGAATTGAGCCTTTGTATGATCGTTATCACGAGCCTAGCTCATGGCGTCTCAGCAAAAGACGTGCGTGAGAGACGTTCCATTTTGGCAAACTCTTTTTTTTTTAACATTTACATTCAATATCCCCTCGTTACAACCACATGAACAATGAAATAAAAGTTGAATTGATATCTTATTATTTGAGCATGGTAACTTTTGTTTCATATAAATTAGTTAATTTTTATATATTAGAAAAAGTATAAAGCATAAAAATAAATAAATAAAAATTCATATTTAGTTCGGACCTAAACAAACAAAATTTGAAATATTATGGAATAATAAATACTATATAGTATGAGATTTTATGTTGACTAAATTTTGCATCTTCTTGTTTTAGATCATTTTAGAATACACTTGGGACATTTTCAAACCAAGATTATATTATTATTTACACAACGATACATTTGCAAACATTTTCTTCTTGCCTATATATATAACAAATTTTTTTTTTACTTCAGACCTAACTGTACATGGGACACATTAGTTAATTTATTTTTTTATTTTTCAAAAAACTACATCTATTATTTGTGTATTGTTTTTATCATGATATTTTATCATGCTTTTGGTAATTATCACGACATTTTAATTGGACAAATTACTTACTCATTATTTACGGTTGTGCTCACCTTGTCAATATTACAAAATTAAAGAAACTTATTTATAATTACCTCTTAGAGTATACTTTTTTTTTTTTTTTTTTTTTTTTTTTTTTAACCCAGGTTTTTCCCCCCNNATACTTTTACTAAATGTTTTCTTGAGGAAATAGAAACATAACAAAAATACAGAACATAAATACAATCCATTAATCATCATTAATCACTGGAAAAACCCATGATTCATACATATACAATAGAATTAAAAAAACATTATTATCCAATGAAATAAATCTAAATAAATTCAAGTTTTTCTGCAACACTTTTAATTTTGATGGACTATTGTAAATTTTTTAAATATTGAAAAAGATTACAGTTCTTCTAGATTACATAAACTGTTCCTCCAAAATAACAAAATTAATTTGGACTTTTTGTGATACAAGATCCTCCTATTGCATACTAAACAGAGACTACAAGGAGAGCATAAATATAGATCCAAAATATAATTGTCAGCATTTTAATTAATTCCACAAGCCTTGCTGACGAAAAAATTAATTCCACAAGCCTTTAATTCAATATATACATAAGATTTAAGATTGGCTATATACATGATCGTCCATAAAATACCTTAAAAATTTTAGGCCACACGTAAAATAAAAAATTAGTCTATAAATTTGTGAAAAAGAATTGAAAATTATATATTTTTAAAATGAGTCGTAAACGATTGTCTGTGTTGTTTGGACTCAGCGCCAACCCTAGCTATATATTAATATATAAAGATACAATGTATGGACTGTTCTTACCTGGTTCTGCATTACTTCTTAGCTTTGATTTCTTGTGATCTTTACCCCCACACACACCAATGGGCGACTCAAAGGAACATGTAGCCAAGGACAACTTGCCGATCATATCTTTTTTTTTTTCTTGATAAAGTATTCTTATAAAAAATACCAGATAATATATATATATATATATATATCTTAATTTCTTCAAAAACCCAAAGAACTTGAAACATAAACGAAAATGGTTTTAAACAGAGTAGAAGAACATCATCTAAATCGGCAAGTCATCCTTGGCTGCACACTACTTTCGTCACAAACGTTTTGTACTATATATTATATATGAAAATCACATATCAAAAAGATGTGTACGTATTCTTAAAATATAACAATTTCTAGAAATAAAAGAGAGAGAGATATATACTAGAGGACTCACTTGCTCTGTCTTTATATAGAAGACGATGAAGAGATATGAGAGAAGGAATAAAATAATAAATTGAAAAAAAGAGAGAGAAGATTTTTTAGATGAATATATTCATTTATGCCCCCAAGAAGGTAGATATGCAAAACTCCTACAAAATTTTAAAATACAAAAAATGAGATATAATCAGAGAAATATAGAGATTGAGATATAAAAAGAATTAAAGAGATAAGGTCCTCCATGCTTCTCCAACTATCCTCATAATATTAGTTTTCTTAAACTGCCAAAAAAGCTATACAGCTTTAACAGATGCCATTAAAGTGATATGGACCTACATACACATGCATAGGCATGGACATACAAGTTATTCATTGAGATTCAGGTCGGTACATATTTGATTTAATTATTTGAGTAGAAAAATTTATGAAATAGTAGAGTATTTAACAAAAAGATGTATCAGTTTTTTAATAAAACTCATATTCGATTTCAGTTATTTTTAAGTATTTGAACATGAATTGAACCAAACTTTTGTATATATAATTTAATTAATTATCTTTTATCCAAACTACTCGAAAATATAAAAATAATCAAACTTTTATAGATATAATTTTATTTCGAGTATTTATGATATCCATTCAATTTTTGGTTTGGTACCGGTTTGAGGCCGATTCTTGGATCAAAATCTTGGATTATTTTGTTAATTTATTTCAGATCTAGTACTTTCTATTTTGGGTCGGTTTAATCCATACAAACTTCATAACTTGACCATGGCTACATATACACATACATTTAACATATATAGACACATAGTGTATGTGTATGCTATTATACATAGAGATTGGTAATGTTTCAAAATTTGTAAATAAAAAGATGGTCTAGTTAATAAATCATCAAAGATCATAAATCTAAGCTAGAAAAGGTCTTTGATTAGTCTATGGAAAAAAGATTCTGTTTGCAGAAAGAAAAATAAAAATGAAATTAAAATTTTTGTTTTTGTATTAAAACGAGGGAAGTGGGTTTGAGGAAGAAGAAAGAGACCCACTTGCACAAAGTAGTAGTAGAGCTGGTTTTGGTAAGTCGATCGGTACCATAAGTTTCTAATTTTAGTACTTACTATGAAATATATAACTCGCGATACAGAGAGAGAGTAATAAATGTGTAGAGAGAGAGAGTGGGGCCCGAAAATTTAATATTTTTTTCAAAAAAGAAGAAAGGAATCTAATTATTTACGCGAACTCCTAGTTATCCCGACAGGTACTCGAAAGGGCACGAAAATAAATAAAAACATTTATATATTAGTTTATTTATTATTAAAAACAAGTACCAGTCAGTAATACAGACACCATAATATACGTATTTTCTGTTTATAACAAAAATCATGTATATAAAAAAAATTATATGTATACAAATGAAAACGTGAAATCTGCGGAGGTCCTATAGTCTGGTGGCTTGGTTCCATACAGGCCGTACCTCTGCATCCGGCTTCGAGTATCAGCGAAGACGAAGGGCGAAGCGCAACAGATTAATTTCGCGAAAAAGTGAGTGGGCCCTCTAGTTTTGGCCCACACATGGGGAGTGTGACCCCCTTTGTGGCCCACATGACCACAATTAATACTAAACTGCAGTTTTTTTAAAAAAAATTATCGGAATGATAAAAAAGGACATGCTCTCTCGAGTAGCTCACTTGCATGGCCGTACATTATTACATTTTAAAATTATACTTGATTATTATTTTATTTTTTTAAAACTCAAAAGTAATTATACTATGATAACCGTTTGATACAGACTGAGAAACTATACAGAAAAGCTAACAATTGAAGAAAGAAATTTGAAATTAATGACGGAGGCTGATGAAGCTTGAACAAGTGCTGATTATTTAGAATCATAAAGTCTAACTCTAGTAGAACTTCTACTCGAATAAACGAGTTGATGTCTAAGAATCTGATTTTAAAAGTTTCGGTTTTTATCCGAAGAATAATGCACATTGTAGATCTTGGAGAGGAGCCAACCTGACATAAACAACAAATCTTCTCCCGAAAAAGCTAAATCCAAAAGTCTCCAGAAAAACAACATCTAGCTAATACATAGAACACTAAAGCAAAGAGAAATTAACAAACCCAACACCCAACACCACTGAAACCTCCGAAATCCAACAACAAGACAGATTTGATTTTAATCCAAAATCAACAAGATGGAATAGAGATTGGTCGGAACATCCCGTAGCCAAACTACTAACCAAACTAACAAAAAGACATTAAACCCAACAGAAAGATCTCACAGAGTCTAACCACGACTAGATCAAAGACATGCAACCGACGAGACATGGCAAGACACAAATCCCGCCACTGCAACCAGCATGGGAAACGAGATCGAGCATAAGAGAATCGCTAGAAGATGACAATTAAACCAGAAGAGGAACCAGAACGAGAAAGAATGTCGTCGGCCGTCGAACATGAAACCTTCGGTGAAGAACTCAAGCGGCGGCTGCTAGGGGTTTAGAAAGAAAAGAATACTATACTTGATTATTATGAGTTAATTTTTCATGACAAGCTATTATGATATCAATATGCAAAAGAAAAAAAAAGTTGAATCTGAATTATTTACTTGTTATCAAAATTTTGTTGTGGTGATAAATATTTTCCTGATGCTTTATATATATATATATATATATATATATATATATATATAGTATTTTTGTGGTGAATTTGTAGAAGAAAATGGGTTGAATGTGATGTCAGTTGGTGGAGTAGCAGATCGATGGGATTTTAACACTGCTCTTTTAGGCTCAATCCCCTATGACTCATCTCATGTGCTTCCCTCCTTTTGTTTTTTTTTTATGATAAAACATTTTATTGGAAAACCAAACGAAGATTTTTTCATGTAATCCTCCTCATCCTCGATATTTGATGTTTAATTGTTTTGTATGTTAATTAATAAAACACAAAACATCATTTAGTTTATTTATTTTTCATAAAAAATGTCATTAACTTCACATATTTTAGTCAATCAAAAATCATACTGCATAATATTAATGGAATTTAAAGTTAATGGTGTTTTTATGAAAAAAAGATAAACTGTTTTGTGTTTTATTAATGTAACGTGAAAAACCTTTAAACATCAAATATTGAAGAAGGGGAATAGTTATTTTGTTTGTGCATTTTTAAACTTAAATTCCAAATTATATGGTAGTATAGGGAACATTGTCAAGTTACACAAATAGTTTGACATTGTATCGTGTAAAAAAAAAAAGTAAGACATATATACATTGGAAAACAGAATAAAAGAAATCTCGTATTCGTTTTGTTCATTATACTTTCTTCTTTATGGAGAGAGAATTGTCAACTAGAGAATCTGACAGAAGTGATCTCTTATGACTCTGTCAAATGGGGGGTCCATGCAGGCCATGGACCATCAGGACCTCAACACACATCATGTATTTGCAACGTGTTGAGTCATCGATATAAAGGTTATTTTCTAGTAATCAGACCAGAATAATTCTGTACATAAAATGACGACAGAACAACAAAAATGTAGTACGTCCCTTGTCTCTCTGGTTTTTACTCGTTCTCCATTATTAACTTATAACATTAAGAAATGACTCACAAGCAAGGTACACAAATGTCACAAGCGAATTCCTTTCAAAAGAAAAAAAGTAATTTAACAAATCGATATCGAAGTACCTTTAACCATACGCACTATGCAGAAGCAAAAGGTGGGGATGGCTCTCGAAGGAGTCAAACAGCTCAAGAATCTTGAGGAGTCTCGAATCTAGTTGGTGTATCGATACCGGCCATACAACAAAGTCCACTTATCAAGATTAGAAGAAATACGATTCCCTGCCATAAAGGAAAAAAAAATCAAAGTCACAATGAGGAAGATGCATAAAAGATATGCTACTCCTAATCAAAGTATGTCAGATGAGCTGTATTCATGAATCTTGGATCAATACGATGAAAACCGAATTCAGAAGCATAAAACGGAGTTAAAAAGAGTAACGTCTTACCACTAGTATGCCTTCCAAAAGTGATGCCTTAAATTTGCAGAGTTCATCACAGGTTGAAGTATCAGTGCTGTTTCCTGTACCACTTTCGGCTAGAAACCTTTGAAGAGTTTTGTACGATGTGTACCAGTACGGATCAGAAACATAAAGAGCTGTATATTTACTGCCAGATTGTTCTACAGAACTAACAAGCTCAGAGATGCTTTCACCTGCAGAATAGGTCAAAGAACTGCTTCAGTTCTTTCTTCTCATCTTGGCTAACTGTTAACATTCTCTTGCAATAAAAAAAATCATTCCACTTACCATCTGAATGTGACTGGCTAGCCTGGCTGTTTGATTCAGAACCCTCGAAACAGAACACAACCATGTCGGTTTCTCCTTCTTTCCTTGTTTCTCTTCTACCAAGCAAATGATCCTGTCAAGTATTCATGAGTAGTTACACGTATATGAAAGGGTGATACAATTGAGTAGGCATATGGTATTAGGGAAACAAAAACATAAGAGCAACGATTATTACTTTAAAAGACTGCAAGTCTGATAGTTTCTGAATTGTTCCATCTTCAACAAAGCACGAATCTGAGAACACGATATTACTGACTCCTACATTGTTTGGGCAAGCTTCTTTAAGCCCTGAAAGCAACACATTCTCCATCCTTTCTTCCTCTGGCGCAGCAATATATGGAAACGCCAATGAGAAGTTGGAAGCTGTATATAGATTCTGTTGAAACAAAGATTTGAGTGTTAGAGTATTTTAGAGTAAAACAAACAACTATGACACAGATCTGTGTTATGGAGGCAAAATCAGAATTCCGCTATGAAGAAAGGAAAACTTGCACTTACATTCAATGTCTTAACAAGGGCATGGTCGGAGTTCCTTTTTGAAGAAACATCAGAAGATAGTAACTGCAGGAGGAAGAGAATATTAGAATTCTCAGCATAGCACACAAGATTCAGAAAGTCAGGAGAGACGCTTTATTTCATGCAATATAAAAGACATCGGTTTCTTCAAAATATCACAACAAGAAAGCAAAGATCCAAAAGGTCATTTATGCAGTAATGTTAGAACGAAGCCACCACATCCTTCAATCATAACAGATCCTACCTTCGCAGGTAAATATTCTTACCTCTCTGCCTATGAACACAAGTGCAACATCAACAGGATTCTCATGTTTCTTCTCTGAGCACTAGAAAAAAGGAGACAGTAAAATAAAATAAGAAAGCCAAGTGACACATCCAATGAGTTGGGGAATTGAAATCATAAAAACATAAAGAAGAAGCATACGAGAAAGTTTGACCAGCCTCCTTGAGTGAAGACAGAATCAACTAGATCCTTTGCAGACATGACCGGATAATTTACAGCCTCATCCAGTCCACCATTCGCAGTCCTGATTTTGAGAATCACACGAACCGATTAAACCAAAACTCGAGCAGTTCGAGCACACATCAGATAACACAATTCATAACTCTCAGGCATTTTATAGATTACATCTATGAAACTGAGACCAGGAAATCGAAATTCCTCGAATACATAAGAAAGCAGATAGATTTGCAAACGTGTTGAGATAGAGATGCCTAACTGGAGATGCGGAGACCAGAGGAAAGCAGGAACAGTATTAGGAGAAGCAAATCCAAATTCAACGATAGAGGCCAATGCGAGAGCTACCAAAAATGGCAGCACAGCAATTTGCGTCTTCATCATCGTCGTTGTCGAACTATCCTACCGGAGCAAAAACAAATCAATCGTGTTTCAACGATCGAACAAATCTAAAACGTCTAAGGACACAATCAACGGATAAAATATAAGCACAAACCAAGAGAATCGAGATCGCTTCCAGAAATCGAAGGATCAATAGTGTTTTTTTATCAACTTTCAAATCCAACGAAACGACAGATTAATATCTCCGATCCTCAAATCTGGGCGACACATCGAGACTTAGGAGAGGTCGACATGTTGGGCTCTAACGACGCCGTTTACTAGCGAAAATCGAGAACCGAAAATAACCGACTATGGTTGAGTTATGATATCCGGTCTGGCGTTTCGGTCTAAATTGGGCTTTAACGAATATACTATACGGCCCAAAGATTTAGCATTCATCTTTGACCTAAACTTCGAAAACTTATCCACGTCTGACTAGTTATTATCGGATTAGTATTAACAATATTTAAAAAATGAGCTAAAAGTCTGCGTGAATCTCCAGCCGATTTCGGACACTGCCCACGAAATTCTCTCTCATTTCGATTTCAAATTTCTATCGACGATCATCCCTATCTGCTGAAAAATTGCTTGAGTTTTTTCTAGTCTTTGAGTCCAGCTTGATTTTGGTTTTTAAGAGGTAAGTTGATTATAAACCCTATTCCGATTCTGTTTTGACAAGTTTCTGATGTTTTTTTTTTGTTTTCTGGATTGTGTTGTTTGAAATCCCTAATTTGCAAAAGTATTCCGGTCGATTGAGTTTAGGTAAAATGAATTAAGAAAATTCTATGGAACGAATCGCTTGACTTTCTCAAAGCCTTACCAATTATTTATGTGGATGATGATTTGCATGGCTGGTTTGATCACGTCTCTGATTTCAGTTTTCGATATATTTCTGCATTTTATGTGAAGAATGTTTTCTAAAATCTCAGTGTTTTTATATGGCCATGAGCAGAGAGGTAATTAGTATAAGGATTGGCAATGGAAGATGCAATCGAGACTAGTTATTGGTGTCACATGTGCTCTCGATCCGTGATTCCAGTGATTGAAGGTGAAATAATCAAATGCAATTTCTGTCAAAGTGGATTTGTTGAAGAGATGGATAATCCTCAAGATCAGGTTACCGACCATCATCATCAGGCTTCAGAGTCTCTGTGGGCTCCGATCTTGATGGAAATGATGAACAATCATGACCACCACGTAAGGAATCAGAGAGCCTCTGAATCTATTGTTGAAGGCGGTAATGATGATGATTATGATGCTGATAATAATGATGGTGATGAGAATAACGATGGAGAAATTGATTTGGATCGGCAACTTGAAGATATCATGAGGACAAGGAGAAGACATTCAGCTGCAATTCTTGATCTGCTTCAGGGGATTCGAGCAGGGTTATCTGTAGAATCCGAAACCAATGCTGATGATCGGAATAACGAACTCGTCGTCTTGATCAACTCGTTTAACCAGAGGATCAGAATTCAAGATTCTATAGACACGAGTTCTGTTCCTTCTGGATCTTTAGGTGATTATTTCATTGGACCTGGATTCGAGATGTTGCTTGAGCGTTTGGCAGAGAATGACCTTAACAACAGGTATGGGACACCTCCCGCTACAAAAGAAGCCGTCGAGGCATTAACGGTGGTGAAAATCGAAGAAAGTTTGTTGCAGTGTACTGTATGTTTGGATGATTTTGAGATTGGAATGGAGGCCAAGGAGATGCCTTGTAAGCATAAGTTTCACAGTGAATGTTTATTGCCATGGCTTGAGCTTCATAGCTCATGCCCTGTATGTAGGTATCTGCTTCCAACAGATGATGCTAATGAGCCAAAGACCAATGCAGAAACATCCAGTAACGATGATGTTGCTTCGATGGAGGAGAGGAATGGATCGTCACTTGACTAAGGCGATCAGAATCTGAGACAACTCATTAGTGTTTGATGTTATTTGGCTGCACATAGTTTCTTAGACTTGTTGGAAAGTGAATTCTTTGGTAATTTTTTTTTTTTGTTTGACTTTACATTTGTTATCGTTTAGTTTTTTAAAAAGCAACAAGAAAAAGAACTGTTATAATATCTCTGTTACGAGTGATTGTATGTTACAAATCTCTGTTACGATTGTGTCAAAGCTCTTCACCGGGTAATTTTGAAATCTTAGGACTCTTTGAAATATGAATAGGTTTACAAGTGAAAATGTCTACGTTGAATACCAGGTTTTCAGAAAAAAACATGGATTCCTTAGTTTTCGGTAAAAACTTGAAATCTTGGGTTTTCGGAAAAAAAACGTTGGTTCCCTGGTTTTTCAAGAAAAACGTAGAGTCCATGGTTTTTAGAAAAACTTGCAATCTCGGGGTTTCTGAAAAAACACGATATCCCATGTCTTTTAAGAAAACGCATAATCTTGGGTTTTTTGGAATACTCAGAATCTTAGGTTTCGGGAAGAAATGCAGCATCTCGGGTTTTTGAGAAAACACGGAATTCCGAGTTTTCGGGGAAAACACAGAATCACATGTTTTCGGAAAAACGTGGAATTCTGGGTTTTAGAGAAAAACGCAAAATCCCGGTCTTTTTTGAAAAATTGTGGAATCTTAGTTTTCGGGAAAATGTAGAATCTCGTTTTTTCAAAAAACATGGAATTCCATTTCTTTTTTTTAAAAAAGAAAACGTAGAATCTCGTATTTTGGAAGATTGTGGAATCCCAATTCTTTTGGAAAAAATGTTAAATTATATTTTACAAAAAATGCTAAATTAACCATATTAGCATTTGGATGATGTTGTTACAAATGCAGAAACGAACATCATCTGAATATAACATACAAATGTTAGATAAATATATAAAAACGAACAACGTCGTAATATAACATCTAGATACTAGAGACAAATGCTAATTACATATGCAAAAACGAACAAGACATTATTTCGCCTATTATCTGAAGTCAAACTGCGAAAGCAAGATGAGAAACTAAACTGAGTTTCTCGTCTAATATTATGAAGCCAAACTCTTGTACGAACAAATTTGTGTCCTTTCTTTGGAGCATATTTCTGCAAGTTCCATGACTATATTTAACAAATGGTGGAAAATATAAATCAACCAAACAACAAAATTACGTAAATGGTGTCTAACTTTCTATATAAACTGATATATAAGAACAAGTTTTAGACCTTCAGGTTCTATAAATAAAGCAGTACATATATGGATTTCGTCAATCTCTGTATCCAATTTTTCATTCCTCTATCCGGTTGTTAGCTATTGGTGTTCAACTCAGAACGGGTTTTGTTTGTTTGGTTTAATTTAGTCTTGGAGGTTTATTAAAGTAAACCACCGATATGTTCTCTGAGTTTTTTGTAAACCGCCGATGTTATGTTTTACTACTCGATCTTTTGTACAAAGCTTATATCAATATTTTCTTTGAGAAAGAAAAAAAAACTGATATCCTCTTATATATTAAAAGAGAAGCATTGGAGGCCA
>OVAU01002499.1:0-12437 GCA_900406315.1 Biscutella laevigata subsp. laevigata
TAATGATCCTAAAACTATGCAAAAATCATGCATATCAATAACTATCTAGAAAACTACGCTATTTTATAATATAGTAGATTTTTGTATTTTGGGAATTATGATGTATTCATGGATAGTAGTCCACAAAACATGATTTTCTAAAATGCTATAATTTTTTATTTTGTAAAATTATGATGATTGTGTGGATAATAGTCCATTAAAACTACGATTTTGTAATTCACTAGAATTTTATCTTTTAGGAAATTATGCTCATTTGATAGATAATAGTCCAAAAACATTGAGATATATTTTAAAATGCTTGAATTTGAGTTATCTTGGAAACTATGTTAATTTGGTGGACAATATTTCATTAACATTGAGAGAATTTGTAAAACGTTAAAATTAGGTATTTTGAAAAATTATGTTAACTTGGTAGATAGTATACTATATAACTGAGAGATTTTGTAAAAGACTATAATTTGTTCTATGAGAATTATGTTGATTTGGAGGATAATAGTCCACAAAAACTCAAAGATTTTGTAAAACTCTAGAATTTATAGTTTGAAAATTTATGTTAATTCGTGGATAATAGTCTACAAAAACTAAAATATTTATAAAACACCAGAATTTTATATTTTGGGATGATCTGTTGATTTGGTGAATAATAGTCCACAGAAACTGAAAGATTTGGAAAACGCTAAAACTTAATATTTTGAGAAATTATGCATCCTTTTGGATAATAGTTCACCAAAACTTATTTTTTTTTGTAAAATGGTAGAATTTGTATTTTGAAATTCTGCTAATTGAGAATAGTCTGCAAAATTTGAAATATTTTATTAAAAGTTAGAACCTTGTGTTTAAGAAAATTGTGCTCATTTGATGTATTATAGTCCAAATGTTGAGATATTGTGTTAAAATCTAGAACACTGAAATTTGGGAAGTTACTTTGACTTTGTGGACACCATTAAAAGAATTAAGAGATTTTGTAAAACGCTAAAAAAAATTATTTTATAAAGTTATGCTCATTTGATGGATAATAGTACAAACAATTAAGAGATTTGAAAAAACCTATAATTTGTACTTTCACAAATTATACAAGTTTAATGGATAATATTCCACAGAAATTAAGAGATTGAATAACATTTAGAAAATATAGTGATTTGATGGATAATAGACTAGAGAAACTGAGCTACTTACTAAAGAAGTAGAATTTTATTTTGAGAAAATATGCTATTTGGTGGATAATAGGCCATATAAACTTCATAAATTATTAAATATATATTTTTAGTTTGAAAAAAAAAATATATATATATATATATATAGATATATTATCATCGTTTATAATTTAAAATATTAAATATATATTTTTAGTTTGGAAATAAAATATTTGCGTTGAATGCAGCCTCAACTCTAGTAAACCTTATAAAAGAGTGAGGTTTTAATTTATAATATATCGTAAAATTCTGAGAAATTTATTTCAGACCTTATATAAGTATAATAAAGGAAGTTTTATTTAACAGAAAAACGTTATATATTTTCTTTTTCTTAATCCATAATTAATTAGGCATCTCTATGTATTATTTCATAGTCACTTTAAATAATATAATCTTTAAATCATTAAAATGCTATATGATATGCCACTGTAAATATTGCAAAATAAAAATATAAGTTAAGGATAAATTTGGAAATCAATGTAATTTTCATTAGGGGTAAAACTGGAAATATATGTATAAATTTTGTAATTGAAAATTAAATATTTTATTACAATATACTATTTAAAAACGAATTTAAAAATAATTTTAATTTTAAAACGAATTTAATAAGAAATTTAAAATCAAATTATTTTAATATTTGATTTATCCTTTTCAACAGTATCATAATTTACTTCTCTTTTTAAATTTCACAATATTCAATTTAGTTTTTTCCAATATATAAAATAATTACTATAATTTAAATATATTTTTTAGTAAATGATAATTATGTTCTACATAATTTTATCTTCTCATATATATNGTATCATAATTTACTTCTCTTTTTAAATTTCACAATATTCAATTTAGTTTTTTCCAATATATAAAATAATTACTATAATTTAAATATATTTTTTAGTAAATGATAATTATGTTCTACATAATTTTATCTTCTCATATATATTAACATTATTAACCTACAACACATATCTTTTGTGTACGAAAACCTACAACACATATCTATTATGAAAAAATACAAGATATACAATTTTTTTATTCAAAATATAGTATAACTACAATAACTTAAATATTAGTTTTAGTATATAATAATTATGTTATACATAATTTTATCTTATTATATATATTTTACATCTCTAAAATTTTGTTTTATAACTTATTTTCGAATATAAACTAATATTATTAAAATTATATAATATGACATTCGAAAAAAAATTCAATCTAAAAAACAAACTAAAATTCTTCGGATAGAATTCAAATATATTTAATTTAATTGAGAAATGGAGATTTTATCAAAATAAATCTAATAAAATTTAAATAGAGATAAATACAAAAACTTTATATATTTTTTCTCTAGATAATTTGTTTTAAAAATACCAAAATATTTTCAATTTTTTCGAAAAGTACAAAAATTCAAACGATTTTCGAATTTTTCTTTAAAAAGTATAATAAAATTTAAATAAATATGAATCTAAGAAAATATAATAAAAAATAAATATTATCTTATCAACCAAATTTTTCAGGATATATATAAATCTAACAAAAAATAGATAACAAGTAAAGATTATCTTAATAGTAGATTTTATGTTTTTAGCTAGAAACGTGTTTTTAAAATTTTTTTATCTAGAAATCATTTAAAATATTATCTTCAATACAATGGTCAAACGTGATGATCAACATGTATAATCATAATCTAAATCCAATATATAACTAAAATTATCGTTTTATTCAAAATAAAACATTATAAATTAAATAAATTAATAAAAAATTATAGAAAATTAGTTGTTAATATTTATTAATCACATATTTAAGTTTAAAAATATAGTTTAATATAAAATTAAAATATCGTAACATTGTAATTTGAATACAATTCTAGTAAATAATATAGTGAAGTATATATGAAAATGATCACTGTGTGCTAGGAAAAAAATAGAATATTAAAGTACCAAAGATTTGGGCAAGGTATTAGAATAATCTTTTAAAAGTCAGTAAAATACATTTCGTGCTTTGTACTGGATAGTGACACTTAAAAAGTTCAAAACTTTGTTTAATAGTAATAGTTATATTTATTTGATCTATACTCTCCTTGCTGTGTGTGATCTTTGTAACTTACATTAAATATTAAATATTTGGGCAAGGTATTAGAATAATCTTTTTAAAAATTCACTAAAGTGTACTTCGTGCTGTGTATTCGAGAGTGACACTAAAAGAATTCATAACTTTGATTTATATTAAGAATTATTGAGAAATTGGTGAAATATTGAAGGAAAAATATTTTAAATTAGCAAAATGCCAAACAAGTTTCATATAAATAGCGTTGGTCTCAGTCTTATACATTTAGTAGAAGCCTGAAGGGCGTCTGTTTAAACGTGGAAGGGTTTAAACGTGGAAGGACCAAATAAACTGATTTCATTTTAGTTATTTGATTTTTCACACAAATCAACCTATTTAAATACATGATTTATTTATTTATGTTTATGGATCCATATTTAAATCACCAACTTATATTATGTTACTTGAGTTCAAATTAATTTTAATCGGCTTATTTTAAATATTTTTGTTTATATTTTGGTTGGCTGTTTTAAATCCGTATTGTTTTAAGAAAATTAAAACAAATCATGGGTTAATTGTCATATTTTCCTTTAGAAAACTAGAAACCTGTAACTAGAAAAGTCCAATTCTGAATAAATCACAAAAGGATGTCTTATATTTAAAATATTTGGAATTGACTTTAATATTTTATATGTAAATATATACTTATAGAAACTAAATAAATACAGAATTAATTCAACAATTAGATTAGTTTTTCCAATAAAAAATAATGAAAAAATTAACTGTTAATTTTATTCTCTATGAAAACTTTGATATTATTGAAAGAAATTATGACTGTAAAAGTTTAGAAACGGAATAACTCAAACATTGATTTAATTAATCTTCTATTGAAAAATTATATCCGCAAATGGGTTTATGCATTTTGTGAATCAGAAGGCTTTGTTTGCAAAAAAACGTGTTGTAACTTTATAATAGTTCGACGTGAAACAGCCTAAACCTTATAATAGAGTGATGTTTTTAACAAAATATCATTAAATTATAGGAAATTTGTTTCAAACTTTATATAACTAGATAAAAGAAGTTCTCTTTTAACTATTTAGAATACTAAAGATTTGGACAAGGTATTAGAATAATCTTTAATTTTAAAGACTAAAATGCATTTCGTGCTTTGTATTGGATAGTGACACTTGAAGAGTTCAATACTTTGTCTCGTAGTAATAATTATATTTATTTGATCCATAATCATTTACGTATAATAAATATAGGGTATGAAAATGAGGACTGGTGCTGGGAACACAATAGTAATATTAAAATACTACATATTTGGGCAAGGTATTAGAATAATCTTTTAAAAGTAACTAAACTGCATTTCTTGACTTGTTTTGGATAGTGACACTAAGAGAATTCGTAACTTTGATTTAAATTAATAATCACTGAGAAGTTGGTGAAATATTGAAGAAATTTATTCTATTAAAACAAAAGTTATAAGGATTAGGCTAATATTTCGTTACAATAATATTATTTTATCTCGATAATTTAAATTTAATACTTTAGGATTTAATAATTAGAAACGAATAAATATTTCTGGACAAATATTGTTTGGTAATAATCCAAATATTCACATATTAAAATTGATATACACAATGATTTTTTGTAGTATTAAATATCTCTAATGAATATTATAAACGTAAACGATTTTTAAAATCAATAACTAAAAACATTTAAATTTTCATCAAAATTATATCACTTTATATTTTTAGTCTCTAAATAAAATATTCAAAAAAAAATTTTATATAAAGATAATTCAAAATTAAATATTTTATTAAAATACTATATTCACATAGAAATTTAAATAATTATCACTTATTTAAATTATCATCTTATAAATTTAATATAAAAAATATTAATATAAAAAAAATAACTCGTGTTATAATGCGAGTGTAAATGTAGTTTAACTTAAATTAACAAAATTAATTTCAAAACAAGTTTCATTTGGTGGCGTGGAATTCTTAGAATTGAGGAGGGTCATTCTTAGGTAGCAAGTAAAATTAGAGTTTTTGACACCAAAATACGGAAATGATTTTGCTAGACACCACGATCATGCCACGGGCGCTAAATTTCAGTCTAATACATTTATATGAACGGCGTCAGTTTAAACGTGGAAGACCAGATAATAATTGATTTCAATTTTAGTTATTGGATTTTCACATAAAGCCGACTTATTTCAACACTTGGTTTATTTACTTATGTTTGTGGATTTGTATCTAAACTACCAACTTGTACTATGTAATTAGTTGAGTTCAAATTAATTTTAATCTGCTTATTTAAAATAATTTTGTTCATATTTTGGGTAGCTGTTTTTAATCAAATGTTTCCACAAAAACCCTTGATATGTAAAAAATCATATTAATTATAATATTTTCCTTTAGAAAACTAGAAACCCAAATCTATAACTAGAAAGCTCCAAATCTTATATAAATCACAAAATATATCGTAGATTTCAAATATCTGGATATTTATAGGAATTTTCAAATTCTGTGTACTCAGTCCAATAATGTCTTTGAAACATGCCCCATATGAAAGAAAATATTAGCTAATATCATTATGTTTGGTGTGATTTTAGTTTCAGTTTACTCTTAGATTATTTTATATTCAATTTTATTTTAATATTTTATTTTAATCAGGAGGTTCCGAACCTTCGGCCTATAATTTCTTGAGTCCAAAAGCATCTAAATAGACTCCTCTCACCGAGAGAATATCGAATTCTGGCACGAAGAAATGTGTGTCTCAATACTTTACCACTAGTCCACCAAAGATAATTTTCATATGTTTTACAAGCAAGGAAAAAACAAATCAATACTCTTAGAAACTAAGTAAAGCGTATGATGAGTATTGAATCAATAACTTATCCTATATCGAAGAAAAAGATGTCGCACAAAATATGAGTACAAGACAAGTAAGCTTTCCAAATGTTCTCTTTTCACTTAACACTGACTTTGAAGCTTCCTTACTATAAATAGAAGACGTCTTAGGAAGAAGCACAACAACACACTAATAACATTGAGAACAAAACGTCACTCATACATGGCTTCAACTACTACTCTCACTATTTTCCTAGGGCTCTTAGCCCTAACGACTACCCTCCTTAGCTTCAACGCCGAAGCTAGACCTCAACCTAGCATCGAAGACGATGATGAGCACGGAACCATCGTTGGACCATATGCTGACCTTGATGATGATTTGGGAACCATCGTTGGACCCGAGTTTGAGATCAACAGGAAAGATTTCCCAGACGATTTCATTTTCGGAACATCAGTTTCCGCATATCAGGTCAAATATTACTTATACTATACATAGTGTAATTACATATACACTATATAACCTATGATATATATAGAATCTAATAGTTTTCGAAATGGATTTGAGGTTAGGTTGAAGGTGCTAAAAAGGGATCTGGAAGAGGCTTGACCTCATGGGATGAGTTTACTCACATGTTTCCTGGTATATTTCGCTGTTTTTGTATTTACTTAGTTATGAAGTGACAATGATTGGGACTCTTTAACTATAAAATTCGGAAGACGAACATAGCCAATGTAGTTGATTTTATTGACCACCATATATCTGAGAAAATTTTAAGTGTATTGTTGAAATTCAGACAAGATTGAACAAAATGTATATCACCATTGACCGCACCGGTCCTACCTTAAAACACACACAAAACTAACTTCATAATTTTGGTGTCTATCAATTTTTTTTAAAACTACTATACCAAACCAAACTTCATAATTTTCATGTCCAATTATAAATTATGGTGCATAAAACCCTAGCTTTAGATGTTTTAATTCAGGACCAATCTTGACCATAGATGTTATTGTATATATAATTCAGACAAGATTTCACAAAGTGGTGATGGAGATCTAGGAGTGGACTTCTATTCCCGTTACCCGGTACATTGTTATTATTATTATTATTATTATTATTATTATTATTATTATTATTATTATTATTATTATTATTATTATTATTATTATTATATATTAATATAATTATTGTAATAAAGGGTGTAGTTTTATTTTCAAATAAATTGAAAAGATAGCGTGGGATGTGATATTTGTAGGATGATATAAAATTAATGAAAGAGTTAAACACCAATGGGTTCAGATTTTCAATCTCATGGACTAGAGTACTGCCTTGTAAGTTTCGTTTAATTCTTCCTTATAATAAAATTAAAATAGAATTGTACCCGTCTTATATACGCCAAAAATTTCAGATGGACGGATAGATCACGTAAACAAGGAGGGAGTGGACTACTACCACCGTCTTATAGACGCACTTAAGGACAATGGTTATTAAAACTCTTTATTCGATCTCAAATTATATAACATCAAATTTTTTTAAGAATATAATTTTTAAATAATTGACAGGAATTGAGCCTGCGATTACACTCTTTCACTGGGAATCTCCACTTGCTCTAGAATTAGAGTATGGTGGTTTCCTAAACGAAAAGATTGTGTAAGCCATAAAAACTATTTGAATATACTTTTTGGGGGCTAGAATCAATGTGAAAACTTACATAATGTACAGAGAGGATTTCCGAGAGTTTTCAAAGTTCTGCTTCAACGAGTATGGAGGAAAGGTGAAGAACTGGGCGACGTTTAATGAACCATCAGTTTACAGTGTAGCTGGTTATTCGAAAGGTAAGAAAGCACCAGGACGTTGCTCTGCTTGGGATATTAGCAAATGTCCCATTGGAGATTCATCCATTGAGCCTTACTTAGTTGGTCGTCATCAAATTCTTGCTCATGCTGCTGCTGCTGATGAATTCCGAAAATGCAAAAAGGTCAGTGCCTATACATAAACATTTTCCATATAAAACTTTAAAAAAGTCTTGAATTGAAACGGGTTTGAATGTTTCTTTTGTTTAATGTTACAAAAAAATAGTGTCAAGATATTGGAGGGAAAATTGGAATAACGGTTGTAACTCACTGGTTCGAGCCTCAAAATCCAAAATCGGCTATAGATGTGGAGGCAGCAAGACGATCGCTTGAGTACGTACTTGGCTGGTGAGTTTCTATCCTCTTCTCGATCTAATTAATATATACACCATGAATGTAATGAAAAGATCATTGCATTATGGACGTACTATGATTGTGGGTAGGTTTCTTCGTCCTCTCGTATATGGACAATACCCAGCGGAAATGCTACAAGATGATGTGGCAGGCCGAATAAAGCCATTTACACCAGAAGAATCTAATAAACTAAGAGGATCTTTGGATTTTGTTGGATTGAATTATTATGGAGCTATGTTCTCTACCCCACTCGCTAGTGTTAACTCATCGCAAATTAGTTATGCTTCCGACTTGCGTGTAAACTGGACAGGTACTTACCTTAAACCCCAATCTTAAGAAACTTCTGTTTCAAATGAAATTACATTATGAAAACTAATAATGCATTTGGTCATTCTTCCAGTTGAGCAAAACCATTCGCCACATCTCAGGGTACGTACGTACTCCGGAAATTTCCATCTTCTAAAACATGTCTTGTATATATAACTTATATCAATGTCTTGTTGAAACTCCAGTCAACGGCAATGGGGATAGTAATATATCCACAGGGTTTGCTGAATGTTTTGAAACATATCAAAGACGAATACATGGATCCAGAGATTTACATTATGGAGAATGGTAACTAATTAACGATATAGAATATATATACTCATATTATACAATATGTGTGATCATGAGTGAGTTATTAGTATGAAGCAATACTACAAATTAAAATCTAGAAATTGGTAGGTATGGACGAAATCGACGAAGGGACCAAGACCCTAGCGGAAGCAACTAACGATTACGGGAGAAAAGAGTTCATCAAGAGTCACATCTTGATCATGGGAAAAGCCATAAAGTACTAATCCCTCTTACATAAACTCTTAAGAAAAATATGATGTATTTATATGTTTCGATGGAATTGTTCGTAGGATGTACAATGTGAAGATGAAGGGTTACTTCATATGGTCATTGATGGACAACTTCGAGTGGGAGAAAGGTTATAGAATCCGATTCGGGCTCTATTATGTTGATTTCAAAGACAACATGAAACGATACATGAGGTCATCTGGGAAATGGCTTAGGGAATTTCTTAGTCCGGCTTCAAGCGAGTCTCTCCATAAATGCTACTTCGAAGGCCATCGTGAGAAAGGATATGCTCCTAAGCTGTCTGACGTTGAGATATTGGAGCCTGATAACAAGCATATAAGATATGAGAGCGACTTCATGTGAAAACAATGGCTTAACACATAGATATGATCATCGATATGCATTCTACTCTTTTTGAGTTTTATAATATTTCCATGCAGAATAATAAGAATAAAAAGATGATCAATATGTGTGTTTGTATGCAAATTTTAAATAATTAATCAAACTACGTTTGTTTTTATACTCTCTTGTGTTTGTTCGTCTACTCTATGCATATATAGTCAAGTGACAAAGCTTCAAGTCATACTCATCATCATCGAACTTAATTAGAAAAGTCTATTTAAGGCAACAACTTATCTTCTTTGGATCACAATATCTCTCATTAATTAATGGGAAAAAAAAAGAACTAAATCAAGAAAAATACAGAAGAACCCAAAAAAAAAAAACATATGAAAACAAATTAAGTCAATCATTAAATTACTTTTTCCTAAAAAAATGTATTAATGTTATTAAAAGTGAGTTTTATTTTTTTCTATACTAATATTAAATTTTGAAATCTTAATAAATTCAACCACGTCTAGATAAATTTTTATTATCTATAAATTTGTTGATGTCATCGAAAAAATATATGATCATTAGAATCTTTACAATATGATAATGTAAGAGTATTATTTTCCCTGTAGAAAATTTAACATCAAAAAACTTAAAAAATTTCCATAGAAGAAGATATAACAATCTAAGCATTGATTTTATAAAACTTTCTTTCTACTATATTATAGCCCAAACTTATTTCTTAGGCATAAGGTTCTCCACTTAATCCTATACAGAGGGTTTAATTAGAAGCTTTATAACAACCAAATATAGGAAGCTTCTCAACTTAATCCTATATAGAGTCATTTTAGAAAAGTTTATGTATTTACTACTAACGTATAGAAAATATTATATAATTCTTCTTTCATTGTTTGCAATAATATTTTTATTGGTGGGTAATAGTCCACCAAAACTGACAAATTTTGTAAAATATTAAAATTTTATATTTTAGAAAACAAGCTTATTTGGTGGAGATAATAATCCACATAAACCAAGAGATTTTGTAAAAACATAAAATTTTGTATTTTGAGAAACTGATTGAATTGGTGGATAAGATTTTATGAAAATTAAGAGATTTTGGGGGAAGTTATGTTCATTTGGTGAATATTAGCCCACAAAATATGAGAGATTTTGTAAAACGTTAGAAATATATATTTTAGAAAATTATATTGATTTGGTGGGAAATATTCCACAGATATTCAGAGATTTTGTATAACTCTATAATTTTATATTTAAATAAATCTGATTTGGTGGAAAATATCGCAAAAACTAATAAATTTTGTCAAACGCGAGAATTTGTATTTTGAGAAATTATGCTACTTTGGTAGATAATATTCACAAAAACTAAGAGATTTTATAAAACGCTAGAAATTTTATTTTTTATAAACTATGCTTATTTGGTGAATAATAGTCCACAAAACTCAGAGTTTTTGTGAAAAAGTAGAACTTTATTCTTTGCGCAGTTGTGTTGATTTAAATGATAATAGTCCATAAAACTAAGTAATTCTGTAAAACGCTAGAATTTTGTATTTTGATTTATAAAAATGCTCATTTAGTAGACAATAATCCACAAAAATCGGATTTCAAAAATTGTAGAATTTTTATTTTGGAAAACTATGATGATTTCGTGGATAACAATCCATAAAAATAGAGAGTTTTATCAAACATTAGAAATTTTTAATTTGAGAAATAATGTTGATAAGGTGGATCGATAATAGTCAATAAAAATTTGAGATATTTTGAAAAATGCTAGAACTTTTTATTTTGGGAAATATGCTCATTTGGTGTATAATAATCCACAATTGAGAGGTTTTGTAAAACACTAGAAATTAGATTTTGAGAAATTATTTTTATTTATGGAAAATAGTCTATAAAAATGAGAGATTTTATAGAATTATATAATTTTTTATTTTGAGAAATTATTCTAATTTAGTGGATAATTATCCGTAAAAGTGAAACACTGAAATTTGAATCTAGGAAAATATTGATTTGGTGAATAATAATCAGAGATTTTAGGTTACACCAGAGTTTTGTATCTTTGTATCTTGAGAATTTATCTTCTTTGGATCACATTTTCTTTGATTAATTAATGGAAGAAAAAGAAAATAATTAAATCAAGGAAAATACAGAATAATCGACCCAAACAAAAAACATACGAGAAACAAACTTTGAGATATAAAAAATTGAAACGAAAAAAGAGTATTAAAAATATATATAGACCTATAAAAATAATTAAATGATAATCAAGCATAGATCCGCATCTTATTCACCACTTTGTAAACATCATCGACGTCATCATCGTTGTCATCTTTCTTCTCCACACATTGTTCATTGTCGTCGAGGCCACCACCGCATCCTCCTCTGACGACGTCAGCATCACCAGAGTGGACTCTTATGAAGATATTGCATAAGAGAATTGTGAAGAAACAACATATGATCAATTCTCTAGACGCAGCCATCGATCACACACCTGCTCTTTCTCTCTCTCTCGATCTCTTTATGATCTCTCTCTCTTGTGTGATTAAACTTGCAATAGATTAATCGAGCTTACTTTAAAAGGTTTTTCTTCTTCTTCTTTTTGTCCTATTATGTTCTTTTGTTATGTTTTTCACTTATAGGTTTATGCTTATATAAGAATTCGAGTTTACTATTAATGGAGTAAAGAGTTTCCTTTTTTGCGCTGGTCTCAAGGCTAAGTAACTGCTGCAATTTTTTTTTTTCATTTTCATTTCTAAGTACAAATATTTAGTTATTTGTAGTTCTTCAAATTTTTCAGTGAATGTTCAAAGTTCTATTATTACATGTTTTCTTCAATCAAGTCGTAAAACGTTTTCTCCTTCTACATTAAATATGATCTTATACTTTTACACAGTACTAGATTTGTACCCACATTATATGCGGGGTGATGTATTTT
>OVAU01002500.1:0-12435 GCA_900406315.1 Biscutella laevigata subsp. laevigata
TGTTTCTATCATGTTGACACATCAAATGATATATGTCAAATAATGTGATGAATAATCAATACTTCGTAATATTTACATTTTGTTATCCAAAAAATGGTATATTATCTTATTTTGACCAAGATTTTGTATTATTATAGAGTTTATTAATTTTTCTCAAGAAGAAGAAGAAAAGGCATTAGATTGGATTATCCTCCTCCCTGTATTTTGCCGACACACCAATTCGTGAGAATGCCACTATTTTTCAATTTGTTAACATTAGATAGATACCAGATATTAATGTATATAAGTTATGACATTTCTTTTCAGTAATTCAAGGAAATATCATCAGGGCTGATCCATAGTATTTAGTGGCCTAAAGCAAAATTTTCTATAAATTAAAGTGAAAAGTATATACAAGTAAAAGATTGGAAAGAATTGAACCGAATCTAAAGAACCGAATCGAAAAACAAAACCGAATCCAAATCCGAGACAGGAAAAAACCTGAATATGTCCTAAATTTCATTATCTATAAAACGAATTTAAACCAAAACCGAACAAAAATATTTTAGATATCTGAAAAATCCGAACATAAAACTGAATATTCAATATTTAGTAGTATTTTAAAATATTTGATATAATTTTTTTATATTCAATATTATTTGTAGATAGTTTATATATTTTATTGTTTTATTCTTAATTTTTATATTTGTTTTATGAATTTTTATAATATTTTTGTAGTGAGAATAATTTAAATTTAAGGTTATATCATATTCCATTGAAAAATCCAGATTATTTTATCGAATATTTAAATCTGTCGTAAACATAGATCATACGTATTTAAAAAAAATGTGTTCTAATTTTTACAGCTGATGAATTGAATTCAAAATATGCTGCATTATTTATCTATCTCCTTATCATCACTAGACTACATTATCTCGAACTTCTCTATGAATATTTTCTACGTAAAACTTAAAGTTTGCGATAACCATGCGCAAGTGATGATCAATTACTAAATACTTTTAAACATTTCAACATGTAATAATTTGTTCCGTATTTAAACTAACGATGACATGTAACAAATAAAAGCCATTTTTGGGTTCCATTAATAACATATCATGGTAAAAAATTTAAGTTAGTTATAGATTCAGTGTTCTCTATATTATGTTTGGTCGGAACATGCAGAAGATGTCGATCAACGACGACCAAAACTAATAATAATAGAAGAGAAAAATATCAATCAATAATGAAGCCCGATCGAGGGAGACCAACCCTCATTTTCTTTTGTATACTATTAATATATTCAGTCTCTTGTTTTTTGTATTACTTACATACAACATCAATTTTACTAAAATGCCATTTTACATCAAGAGATAAAACTTTTAAAAAGTAGATAATATGTGTAATTAAAAAGCTATAAAAGGGTGATGAAGGTGAGAGAGTAAGAGCATCCAAACACATAACAAAATGGGATCACCAATGGTCTCTTTGGCAGCAACTTTGTTTGTCTTAGCCTTCTCTCTTGGCTCTATTTCTCAAACCACCGCAGATTACAAATACTCTTCTCCTCCTCCACCGGTTAAACACTATTCTCCTCCTCCGGTCTACAAGTCCCCACCACCACCTAAGAAATACGAGTACAAGTCACCTCCACCACCGGTTAAACACTATTCTCCTCCTCCAGTTTACAAGTCTCCTCCACCACCTAAGAAATACGAGTACAAGTCACCTCCACCACCGGTTAAGCATCACTCCCCTCCTCCGGTTTACAAGTCCCCACCACCACCAAAGAAATACGAGTACAAATCTCCTCCTCCACCAGTGAAACACTACTCTCCTCCTCCGGTTTACAAGTCTCCACCACCACCAAAGAAATACGAGTACAAATCACCTCCACCACCGGTTAAGCATTACTCTCCTCCTCCGGTTTACAAGTCCCCACCACCACCTAAGAAATACGAATACAAATCCCCACCACCACCAGTTAAACACTACTCCCCACCTCCAGTTTACAAGTCTCCACCACCACCTAAGAAATACGAATACAAATCGCCTCCCCCACCAGTTAAACACTACTCTCCTCCTCCGGTTTACAAGTCTCCACCACCACCTAAAAAAGACTATGAATACAAGTCGCCACCTCCTCCATACCACTACTAATGGTAATTACATCTCATAATTTATACAATATGGTACACTTTAGTCACATTCCAATCACCTAATTCTCATATGTTTACATTTTTGTAAATTATGTTCTTGCAGTTGTTGAGGTTGGTATACACAAGAAAACAAAGAATTGTTTGGTGATATAATAAAAGACAGAAGATCGTTGACGTTAGAATTCAAACCGATATATGTCTAATAAAGAGAGTTTCCCATTTTAATATCTTTTCTTCGTTTCATAAGTAAGTTAATATGTAATAAACTTGAAAAAAATATTGATGAGTGGTCCCTTCATGCATGCAAATCAGTCGTATGTTCAAGTTCTGTTTTTCTTCAATTTCAAAGTCTGGTACGTTGTTCAATGAAATAAAAAAGTATAAGTCTCATGTTTGGCTGCTATGAAATTCTGAAGTTCCCATTCAATTGATTAGTATATATTTTAAATTCCCACATAAACTGTAATATTACATAGATTCCTTCTAACAGATTTATTTATTAACTCGTTATGTGAACATTTTAATTGGATTCGAGGAACTGAAAACGTGTTCAGTTGATACTCAGACGATAAAGTGGAACTGGTAAACAGTCTTCTGATGTACCAAGTGCAACATCTTAAATCTATATTTGAACCATAAAGAATAACAGAAAAAACTAGTTTGTTGTAGAACTAGCATTGAGTTTTTGCGGTATTGTATACACCTCACGTGCATTCCTTGGCTTCTCAGAACATATAGGAAAGTTCATGTTCCAACACAACAACCAGTGTTCGACAAATTATTTTGGTTTGGTGGAAATGAACCAAACCGATTTAAAATTAAAAAATATCAAACTGAAAAGATTCATATTAATTGACTCTCATTTTCTTAATCTGAAAAGTAATGTACAAGGCCCTATATATAGTAAACCTAAACTATACAATTTAATTAAGGAATAGATAGATAAAGGTTAATACACCCCCTTCAAGCCTTTGGTGGTTGAACTTCAGGATGAAAAAGGCTTGAAATCGACAACCTCTTCAACAGAGAATGGAACGGACCCGGCTGCAAGGACTTAGTCAAGATATCGGCCAATTGGTTTCCAGATGCTACGTGATGCACTTGTAGAAATCCCTTCTTCACTTGATCTCTAGTCGTGTGACAATCTATCTCCACGTGCTTAGTTCTCTCATGAAAGACTGGATTTTGAGCTATGTACATGGCTGATTTGTTGTCACAAAAAAGCTTTGCCTTACACTTCACCTGCACATGTAAATCAGTTAACAATTTATCTAGCCAAAGCATTTCATCTGTTGCCAATGCCATGGCCCTATACTCCGCCTCGGTGCTGCTACGGCTCACCGTCACCTGCTTCTTTGATTTCCAGGTTATAAGCGATGTACCAAGAAAAATGCAAAGACCAGTGACAGATCTC
Organism: Biscutella laevigata subsp. laevigata; assembly: GCA_900406315.1. Taxonomy (NCBI): domain Eukaryota; kingdom Viridiplantae; phylum Streptophyta; class Magnoliopsida; order Brassicales; family Brassicaceae; genus Biscutella; species Biscutella laevigata. Next base: position 3,550 of record OVAU01002500.1, read on the forward strand.
CGAGTATCTGGACATGTAGCCCAGTCTGCATCTGCAAACCCATTTAAACATATATCTGCCGATGCAGAGTAGAATAAACCTTGACCTGGGTTGCCTTTCAAATACCTAAGAACCTGATACACACCTTGCAAATGCACATCAGTAGGACAAGATAGAAACTGACTTAAATGATTAACAGAGAATGTAATATCTGGGCGAGTCAAACTGAGGTAAAGAAGACGACCCACAATCTCTTTATAATGTTTAGGATCAGTAAGCAAAGTCCCTGTGCTTTTACTAAGGGTGACTTTAGGTTCCAAGGGAACATTCCTTGGTTTGCAACCTAACAAGCCAGTATCATTTAACAGATCCAAGCAATATTTCCTTTGAGAAACAGAGATACCTTCAGCAGAACGAGCTATCTCTAAACCCAAAAAGAAACGCAAAGGACCAAGGTCTTTGATCTTAAAGGAATTATGCAAGACAGTTTTCAAAGCAGCAACAGCATTATCACTATTACTTGCTATCATTATATCATCCACATAAACCAATAAGGCAATAAATTCTCCATCAGAATATTTAACAAATAATGTGTTGTCACTTTGAGACTGTTTAAAACCATTAGCAAGCAACACACTAGTAAAACATTTATTCCACTGACGAGAGGCTTGTTTTAAACCATATATAGATTTGCGAAGTCTACATACCGGATTCGGAGGTAATGGTTGGTTAGAGGTATAACCTTGTGGTAAAGCCATATAAATTTCCTCCTCGAGTTCACTGTGAAGAAAAGCATTCGTCACATCCAGCTGGTGTAAGCTCCAATTCTGAATTGCTGCAAGACTAAGAATCAACTTTACACTAGTTAGTTTAGCAACCGGTGAGAAAGTCTCAAAATAATCTATGCCCTCTTGTTGTGTGAATCCTTTTGCTACTATCCGAGCCTTATATCTTTCAAGTGATCCATCAGAATTGAATTTGGTGGTATACACCCATCGGCAACCAATAACGTTTTTATTCGTTGGTAAAGAGACGACTTCCCAAGTGTTATTCAATTCCATTGCTTCAAGTTCTGCATTCATTGCTTTTCGATATATATGCCTCAGAAGCCATTGCCTCTTCAAAATTCTTTGGCTCAGTTTCAAGGGAATATGAGAGTATAGCATGTTGATATGGCAGAGACAGATGAGAGTAGGTAAGAACTTTAGACAGTGGATGAGGTGTTGTAATCTTTGGAGGAGAAATAGGAAGACTCATGGGCAAGGGATGCATAGTTCTAGTCGAATACGAATACGGAAGGTGAGGACGGGGTTGATTATGCTGAAGAAGCGCACAATGATAGTTTGAGAGGTAACTGGGTGGTTTACTGGTTCGTTTTGGTCGACCTTCAACCACTGGATTATCTGTGACAACTGGAATTGTATTATCCTGCAAAGATGAATGAGTGCTAGATGGCACTCTGGGTGAAACAACAGCAGGTACAGGTAATTGAGGTGCAACATGTAAATCATTAGGAACACGAAAAGTGGGGCAATCAACAACACAATGTTCATCAAGACACACAGGTATAGCTTGAGGCAATATTAAGTCCTTAAGATCATGATGCGATGAACTAGGTAGATGGTTGAAGAAGGGAAATATGCTTTCATGAAATATGACATTCCGAGAAATAGAAATGAGGTTAGTATCAAGATTTAAGACCCTATATCCCTTGTACCCAGCAGCATAACCCATAAAAACACATTTATCAGCCCTAGGTGTAAACTTATTACGATCCTTAGACAAAGTAGATACATAGCATAAGCAACCAAAAGTTCGAAGAAAGCTATAATCAGGAACTCGACCACGCAGTAATTCATAGGGACTCTTATTGTTCAAGACAACAGAAGGCAAACGATTTATTAGGAAAACTGCTGCTAAAACACAGTCACTCCAGTATTGAATAGGAACTTGAGATTGGAACATCAAAGATCTTGCTACATTTAATAAATGTTGATGTTTTCGTTCAACAACCGAATTTTGTTGAGGCGTATAGGCGCAAGAAAACTGATGAGACATACCATGCTTTCTAATCAAATCATTAAAAGCTAACTCAGGCGCATTATCTGTCCTAATTCCTTTGATGCAAGTGCCATATTGGGTTTTAACATGTTGAATGAAATCAGGAAAATGTCTTGCAACTTGACTTTTATTATTCATCATGTAAATCCAGGTTACACGAGTACAATCATCCACTATTGTGAGAAAATAACGGTAACCTTCTATAGACTCAACTGAGAATGGACCCCAAACATCTAAGTGAACCAAATCAAACGGGGAAGCAGAAAACTTATTGTTGGAATCAAATGGCAACTTTTTTTGTTTAGCTAAAGGACAGATATGACAAGGAGAAGAACTGATGAAACTAGCAGGATGCTTAGCTTTAGACAGAATACCAGAAAGAACCTGAAGTGTAGCAGATGAGGGATGCCCCAGACGAGAATGCCAGAGATCTCCATCTGTGCGCACAGACCCAGCGAAGTGTAGAGAGTTGTTTTTGAGTGGTACTTGCAAAATGTATAAGTTGTGAAGTAAGACAGCTCTACCAATCGTCGAGCCCTGAATAGATTCCTGTATAGTGCAAACATCAGCATTAAACAGTGCAGAATATTTGCCTGTCTTAAGAAGGCTACTAACTGATATAAGGTTAAACTTGAATGTAGGCACATGTAAGACATTATGAAGAACTATAGAATCAGAGATCTTCACAGTGCCAGTATGAGTTATAGCAACTCTTGTGTCATTCGGTAAGGTGACAGTGATTCCCGAGACCAAATTAGTAGAAGAAAAAAGTGTTAAGTCTGAACACACATGACTTGTGGCCCCACTGTCAAGTATCCAAGAACCATGAGGAAGATTATTGTATAAAGTAGATAAGCAATAATCTTGGACTGAAAAACAATGAGTAATAGAAGTGAGATCGATTGGTGATACAGAACAAATACCCGAGGTGGAGTGGTCAGACATCACACCACCATCCGTGATACAGGAGACTGTTGCATAAGGAACAGATGGAGCTGAGTTCTCGGATGCTTGCACATGTGAGTTCAGCTGATGCATCAAAGTCTGAAGTTGATCCACATTCATCGAGCTAAAGTCCATCATTTGTCCTGTAGCAGATTCAGTCATCACATTGGCCACTGTGTTTGGTATTTGACCATTAGGTGCATTGTATTGTCCTCTTGGCTGATTTGTTTGAAATTGCTGGTTGACCTGAGCCCTCTGTGGCTGATTGTATTGAGAAAAAGAACCTTTTGGAGGCTGGAACTGATTGTTGTTCTGTAAAGGTGGCCGCTGAGATTGATATCCAGCCATTTGGCTTTTGTAACCCGGAATATAGCCTGGAGGATATCCGTGTATCTTATAACACTTTTGGATGACATGACCAAGTTGGCCACAATGAGTACACAAAGGACGAGAACCCCTTGGACGATATCCATTTTGTCCATATTGAACTGCACAAACTGTTGAATCAGCAGCTATGTATTGAGACTTACTGAGATCTTGAGTAGGACCCGATGCTTGAAAGACAACCGAATCATTCTTAAGTTGAGGACGGATATTCTTCTGTCTTTCATCTTGAATTACCATGTTAAAAGCTTCTTCAATACTTGGTATAGGTTTGAGCATAAGAATGTGTCGACGAGTTGCATCATATGACTCGTTAAGTCCCATAAGAAATTTAGTAACTCTGCTCCTCTGTTGTAGAGATTCCCAGAGAGTTGCAGCGTTACATTCGCATTTCCCACAGGTGCAAACCGGCAATTCCACATAGTTCCGATGTTCTTCCCAGAGAGTTACTAACTCAGTGTAGTAAGTGCTGATATCTGATGCACCTTGATGAATGTTACTGAGACGCTGCTCAATCTCAAAAATCCGAGGCGCATCGTCTTGTTTGAACCGTGACAGAAGGTTCTTCCATATACCATGAGCCGTAGATATGAATAATAGGCTTTGACCAATCTTCTTGGAAACCGAATTGATTAACCATGTAGCAATCATATCATTGCATCTAGACCAGCTACCAAAATCCTTATGTGTAGAATCAGGCTTAAGAATCGTACCGTCTATAAACCCTAGCTTGTTGCGAACATTCAGCGCCATGCGAACCGATCTCCTCCAAGAGTGGAAATCTGCTCCTGTTTCAAGTCTATCGGAGACAAGAATCAATCCGGCATGATCTGAGCTGTGCAAGAAGTATGGATTATCATATTGATCCGTGGCAGTAGCGATGGGATTAACTGGTGGAGGAATCGGTGGAATATGAACAAGATCTTGATTATCCGCCATTGATTAAGAAAGAAGAAGCTGAAGATGAAGATCGGTGAGCTGAATCGAAAGAATCGCAAGAAATTAGCAGAGATTAATAGACACAGAAAGATGAAGATCGAGATTGATAGAAATGAAATTGGGCGAAAGAGATAGAGATTCTGCTTGATATTCGCAAGAATCGATCGAAGAAGATGATGAGATAGATTGTTTCGAGTTTGCGTAGAATCGCGGAAGAGGAAAGATGAGTTTGAGCTGAAGAAAATTCTAGAAGAGATAATCGCGGAAGAAAGAAGATGAGAGTTTGTTAAAGTTCTCTGATACCATATTAATTGACTCTCATTTTCTTAATCTGAAAAGTAATGTACAAGGCCCTATATATAGTAAACCTAAACTATACAATTTAATTAAGGAATAGATAGATAAAGGTTAATAATTCAATAAATAATCGAACAAATATCAAATTCTTATGATTGAAGAATCGGAATCGAATTGATGAAAAACTGAAAATTGAATGAGTATATAATATATCTAATACAAAAAATTAAAATTAAAGTATTAATTATATTTATAATTAATTAATAGAGTTTTCGATAAAACTAGATCAATATTTTTAGTTTTATATATACTTTAATTATTTTGGATTTTTCAGGTATAAGTTTAAGTAAAAGATAACTGAATTTAACTGAATCCAAAAAAATTTAGTTCCTAATGTTCATATTCAAATACTCAAAGTAGAAACATAACTGAACCAAAACCAAATCTAACCCAAATCAAAATGTTAAAATATTCGATCTATTTCTAAAATTTATACCAAAAATACTCAAATCAAACCGTAACAAATGCCAAGGTCACAATAACACTTCAAACGCCACGTAAGTAAGTGATGCAAAAACTAGATAAAGAAATATATGCAACGATCAACTATAACTTGGCGCTTATTAGTCGAGTTCTTTTTTTTTTTTTTCTTCAACCGCTTATTAGTCTAGTTCATCTTTAGTAAGAAGAAGAACACACAAATTAGTTCATTTTTCAATATTTGTTTGGATTCTTCTGTAATTCTATTTTTGGAATTCATCAATATTGTTTGTAATCTACTTAATTTTTATTATGAACCTGGTGAATACTATAGGGGTGATTGGTTAATAGAATATAAAGTTTATAAAGATTTTTAAGAAGTCTTATTTTTACACATTTTAGCTGTAAGAATAATATCATTTTTAAAATTTTCTCCTTGCAACTTTCTCTTTATTATTCTACATTTCAATTTTTTAAAGTCTCTAATTTATAAATTTAATATTTTTAAGTCACAATTTTTAGAACTATAACCAAAATCATTTTACGGTAATGATCTATACTAAAAGTCATAACAATCGAGTTTATACTAAAAGTTCTAACTAATTAGACCATGTAACTGTTATTTTGTTTTAGACATTTAAAAAAATATATAAAGAAATTGACTATGACAACAAATTTTAGGATTTTTATGACGTAAATCATTAGTCTTATTGGTTAAGATTATGCTGTAAAAAAAAGTTATTTTTAAAGCATATTTACCGATCAAGCGCATTCAATTATTCACCTGAAACAAGTAATGATGTATTTCTTGCTTTACTAATTTACCTGTGTATTTTTTGTAAAAGGTAGGTACGTATGTCTTCATGATTTGTCTTGCAAATATTTAAGTTTACATGTTTGTGCGTTTGTAATCTTATTATTCTCGTAGTTTTCGTAAATTACATGTTTCATTCTGATTTAGGTCTAGACTGCGTCTTTATTTTTCATCATTTGACTATTTCCATAATTTAAAATCGACATTCATCAGGTATAACAAATGGACTAACTGTCGTTTGGTCATCTATCAACCGAACATAATGGTTCATGACATATGCGTAAGATATGGCCCCATTTTGTAACAGTGTGTACAATGCGACACAAAACTAATCATCACTTATTAGCAAACCTGCATCATCAAGCACGTTCCTTGAGTTTCAAGCTAAATGCTATCATCATGTAATGCATTAATAGTTTATGAAGTGAACTTTGAAATCAAACATACGTATGATTGGGGTTAGAGTTGACTACGAAGGGCGATCACTTTCGATGGAGAAGAAAACTTGCTTGCTGACATAAAAAAAGCCTCTTTTTTCTCAATGATTCTCTCTACATGGATATGGTCTGAACCATTTACTGATTTGTAAATCAACACAGAACAACAAAACCAGTATCATACATGAAAGCATGAAGAACGACAAATGAACTGATAATAGTTTCATACCTCAGATGTGTAGTGAGGACAGTTTGGAAGAGATATAAACTCTATAAGCACATTTCATTTAACAGTCGTAACAGAGTTCGGATTCGGAAAACACAAAGTACAAGGAAAAACAGACAAACAGCTTAAGAACAACAACAAAACAACGCACAAACAATTGTAGATATCAGCAAATAATTTGCAAACAGAGATATGTAAGGTTTCTATGGAATGTGAAAAGAACACAAACGGACCTCATGGCATCATAGTAAGCTTGGCATCGAGCACGAACCCACGACATAATCCATCTGCATAACCAGGCACACCATCAATCCATCTCCATCCTAACCAAAAATCCCACATTGCAAGCTTCCCCATTCTTTTGGCAGAGAAGTAAACCCTATCTCCACCTCCAAAAACTTTGAACTTACTCGATTCTTGAAAACCTCTGTACATTTCAATAGGCATTCTCCCTGCTTCTTCCCATTCCAAGCTTTCTAAATCCAGTCTAAGTATCAGAATCGTTGAACAAGCTGGGTTCAACGAGAAGGTTGATTTCAAGCCACCGATCATCAGTAGTTTAGAATCACAGTTTCCTCGTAACAAACGTGGTCGTTTTATGATATCAAAGATATCTCCCCATTCGTGTTTCTCCAAGCAAATCCAGTTGGTGTGAGTGATTGTGAGGTTTGTTAATTTACATGAGAAAAGCTTCCATTGACTTCTCCATGGAGATCCAACGTCGCACAAGGCGAAAACTGAGCTCGACATCAACACGGGGCTTCTAGGTTTCGATGGTAAATTCGATGAGAATTTGAGCCACTGGTTAGCAATCACCGAGCCTGAGTAATACAGAGCGGCGAGCTCGGTGAGCACCATCACTCGATTAACGGAATCAACAAGAACAGTGCCATGCCTTGACCAAGCTGAGCCTAGCTGAGGCAACACCTTAAACTGCCGAGTCAAGGGATTGCATGCGACTAACGATTTGCTAGACTCAGCTGAATCAAGCGATTCTCCCCAGAGATAGATCAATCCACTGGAAGACGCAACAGGAAGAGGCAAACGGAAAGGGAGAAAATCAAGATTGAATCTAAACCACTGATTCTCCTCAGGATCGTATACATGGATATAAGGCCGAATAATAGCAGTTTGGCCTCCGTGACGGTGGCTGTGGTGATGCGGAGGCCTTAGAGCGAGGAGATTAAGAGGAGAACGAGTAGAAATGATCTCCGTGAAGCACTGAGAAGTTAACAGCTCGTTAAAGAACTTACAAACAGATCTGCAAATCATGATTTGACGGAGAGAAAGAGAAGAGAAGATCTGGTGGAGAGAATCCGGTGGAAGACGATTGATCGGCGACGACTCCATGATATCTCATCCGTTGTTCTTCGCCGCGGAAGGAGAACTAGAAGTAAAAAAAAGTGAGATTATGTAGAAAAGCTTAAAAAGGGTAAAACAGGAATTGTAAGAGAATTCGCATCCTCTGCGTTCTGTGATTGGTTTTGCGGGTCCTATATCTCAATGTCGGAATGGGAGAAATGAATGAGAAAGGAATAATTTTTCTAGTTCCGATTTTGTCCCTTGTCTTATTGGGCTGAGTCACTTTATGTAATAACCACTTTTTTAATAATACCATTGGGGGAAATTTTAGTATTAAAATTAAATATATAGCTACAGTTGCATTATTAAATTGAAGAGTGCCGTCTGAACTGAAGAATCGTCGCATCTAGACATATAATACACAGAATGAATCTTATGCGGTTAAAGGTGGATTCTGCTTTTGCTTATACTCATCCTTCTCTCTCTTTGATTGAAGCTTAACATCCCAGCCCCAGTGAATGGCTTCTCTCTACTATCTTCGTAGCTACCTATCCTTTCACATATACTTGATGTTATGGTGGAGTTGACTCTTACAAGTGAAGTGATGATGCCTGTCTCTTGATGCACAACAATAACATGAAGCTAATACTCAAATTTCAAGTTCAGAAACATGACAAGCTCGCAATTTCAAGCTTCAGGGGATCGTTTTGTGTAGACGGGAGACATTCATCAACTTTAAATTTTAGCCATTTTAGGGATCTAAGTTGATGTTTATGTTTTGATTGTTAGTTGGCAAGAAGACTGATTATGATGGTTTTATTCGAAACAGATAGATTAGGATTCTTGTTCAACCAACTTATCTGCAATGTTTTAAAGCCGGTTTAACCGAAATCCATCTTCTGTTGTTCACAAAAGTAACCATAGATTATGTTGAACCGGAATAAACCTCCACCCCTAAAAACCATGACCAGTGACAAAAAGTAGGGCGGTCAAATGGGCTGTCCATGTCCAACTGGACATGT